>PVKM010018783.1:0-24762 GCA_004027735.1 Carollia perspicillata | reverse complement strand
TGTATGTATCATAATAATTTTGAGTCGAAAATTTTGTCACAGGTGCCAACATGAAAATTTAGTAGAACTACTTGGTTTCTCAAGTGATGGAGAGGACCTCTGCTTAGTATATGTTTACATGCCTAATGGTTCATTGCTAGACAGACTGTCTTGTTTGGTAAGATGTTTGTTCATCAGATTTTTGGCTTTCTGCTTCTTTGTTGGATACTAATACTTACTTTGTAACAGGATCACTTAAACTGCATTAATCTTAATATTTTTCCTCTCTATGAAAATTATACAGTTGATATATTAAAAAACGGGGTTGCCATTCTATTAGGTGATAATCTAAAATGTAAAATATTACTCAAGGCTACATTTTGAAGATGCTCTTACGTACTTTTATTGTCAAAGAGAAGTGCTAACTCCCATTTAAAAGTTGCTTAGAAAAATTTTGTTATGTGTTTTCTATAGATATTTTCATCCTCCAATTTTCTAATTGGTTTGTTTCTTACTTCCTAAGAATGATACTCCACCGCTCTCCTGGCCCATGAGACGCAGGATCGCTCAAGGTGCAGCTGACGGTATCAGTTTTTTGCATGAGAACCATCAAATTCATAGAGATATTAAAAGGTAAAGGCTCCATTTGGAAAGCCATCTTTAAAGAATAATTTGCTCCCCCCCTTGCTATGCACTCTGCACACGCACGTCTGAATCTGGAGCGCTCTGAGGTTGTAGGTGTCCTTGTCCTCCCCATTGCTCTGCTTTTGTTTGCCCCTCTTTTTGTGTCATCGACTTTCTTAGAAACCCTCCTGCTCAGCCTTTAACCCGTCCGTACCAGTACTCCCCTGTTCACTACTACATTGCTAGGTTGTGGCCCTAGAAATCAAGCAAGGGTACCAGTTTCTTCAAATTGGTCATATACTTTTATGTTTTAATTACTATTACATGTTGCCTGACATGCCTATTCCATTTGCCTGAAATGCCTTTCTCTCTCATATAACCATCAACCTATTGTAATTACTCAAGACCAAGTACGTTTTTCCTTGGAACTGTGTCGAGTTCTTTCAGTCATGCAGTTGTTCTCTCTGCATTGTCGTACCGAGTATCACCTTTGTGGAGTACTTACTGGGGTTTTTTAAATTGTGCATGTACTTTTGTGACATACAAGACCTGAAGGTTTCTCCATGCCCAGCACTGAACTTAAATAGTATAATACAAAGGGAGTCTTCAATAAGTTTTGGGGAATGAAAGTATATGAGTGAATGCATATAATGAATGAAGGAAGATTTTTAGCTATATTCCTTCCTCTTCAAAAGATTTCAGATAGCGCAAAAGAATCAAGAAATGAATAATTGAGATAGTTGGTTTGGAAATTTGTTTTTAAGTGAACTTAGAAATGTTAGGAAAGGAATTAAGAATGGTACTTGAGGAGACTGTAAGGGAAATGACCCTAATAAATTTGTGAAATAATGAAAATATGTCTCACTAATGTGAACAATATTATTTCATTTTTATTCTCCTAAAAATTTTTCTCAAGAAACAAAAAAGAAAAGAATAGTCATTTCTCTTGAGATTAATCTGAAATCTAGATTTATTTACACACTTTTCAGGCTTTTATGATGTATATTGGGGTGGCCAAAAAGTTCATTTGGTTTTTTCCATAAGATGGCTGTAGTAGTGCTTAGTTTTCTTTAACTTCATTTGAAACAATTTTGTCACGTTGTATTGTGACAGCTGTCATATCAGCATGCAATTTAAAAAAAACATCAAAATGGGTGAATTTTTGTTTAGCCATTCTAATATTGAAGATGGAAGAAAATACACAACATTTTTGGCAAACTATGTTTTATTATTTCAAGAAAGGTAAACAGGCACCTGAAATGCAAAAAAGATTTGTGCAGTATATGGAGAAGGTGCCCTGCATCCCTTGTGACTGACCGAATATGTCCAAAGTGGTTTGTGAAGTTTCATGCTGGAGATTTCTCACCGGATGATGACACTTCACAGTCAGGTAGACCAGTTAAAGTTGACAGTGATCAAATGGAGACATTCACTGAGAACAATCAACATTATATCAGACAGGAGATAGCCAACATACTCAAAATATCCAAATCAACAAAGTTATTGGTGAAAAGGAAAAGTACGTCTTTTATTTTACAGAAAAAACTAAACAGACTTTTTGGCCAACCCAATATTATAACATGGAATACTCTTTAAATAAATAAATTAAATAAATAAATAAATATATATATATATACACACACATACATACATACACATATACACATACACATTCATACACCTATTTAAGGAACCATTTGACTTGTCTGAAGAGAAAAACATTTTTTTTCTCTAAACTTTACATTTTTTTCAGTGCAAATATCTTACTGGACGAAGACTTTACCGCCAAAATATCTGACTTTGGGCTTGCACGGGCTTCTGAGAAGTTTTCACAGACAGTCATGACTAGCAGAATTATGGGAACAACAGCGTATATGGCACCTGAAGCTTTGCGAGGAGAAATCACACCCAAATCTGACATCTACAGCTTTGGTGTTGTAAGTTTCATATATACAATCGGTAGCAATAATCACTCTTGTAATACTGGTAATTATAAAATTGAAGTAGAATATTTTGAATTCACCTGTCTTGCTTAACTTTGTAAATTGTTCAATTAAACCTTTAGTTAAATGAGAACATTATAAAAACTTCAACTTTGTAAAGCATTTATATTGATTTCTGAAATTACTCCAAGAAATGATTTTTTGGCCTCACTATGCTCAAGAGTTAGTATGAAATGTAAATTAAATCAGTGCATAAAATAAATCATGTCATACAGTATGCACTTAATGCCATATTTAAAAATATATTTTTGAAAGGAAATATGCTTTTTCGCATTCTCTGATCTATCAGTCCCTGATAACTTTTAAGATGGAGTAAGGAGTGAGTGTGGGTGGTTGGAGAAATTAGTGCTGCTTCATCTTTTCTTCTTGTGTTTTATATAAGAAAATTTAACTTCATAACATTGTGAATGTAAGGCTCAGGGTTGTAGGATATTTCTAAAGTTTAGAAAATAACACTCTCCCAAGAGCCAGAGAAAATAATTTTTCTGAAGAATTCCCTGCAAAACAAGAAAAGGAGTGTCCGGAACACACGTTGTTTAGTACGTTGCCCACAGGGAAGAACTGCTGGTGGGGGTGTCCTTGAAAGAACAGTGTGAGCAAGACCACAGCTCATGTGCTTTCTGCTTTAATTAACGCCTAAAAGACACCATGCAGTGTGTGGAAATGATTAATCAGATTTCATCATCGACTCACATGCCTGCTAGTTTCTGCATGTTGCCTTGAGTGTTACATTAATGGATTTGTTGGTTTTTGTCTTCATAGGTTTTACTAGAAATAATAACTGGACTTCCAGCTGTGGATGAACACCGGGAACCTCAATTATTGGTAATTGAAAGATTCGTTTTTGCCAGTCCTTTCCTCTTTGCATTTATAATCTAAATCGATATGAGTAAACTTGGCAATCAGAAATGTCATTTTCTGTTGGCAGTTACATAGTGGTATATGGAAAGAGCATCACATATTTCCAATCTCAGCTCTTCCACGAAGTATTTATAGTGAAGCTTGGAAAAGTCATTTATATCTTTTGTATTCTAGGTTTTTTTTGTGTGTAAATCAGAATAGAACTATATGATTTCTGACGTCATCTCCATATTTTTTATGTTACTAACTGCCTTTTCAGTTCAGATAGAAAAAAACAACATGGCTTCCTTTCAAATTTGTATCAGAATGGAATTCCTAGCAAAATTCTTTATCCATTTCTATTATGGAATATTTACTTATACAGTTATAGAAAACATCACCTATGTGTTATATTGAATGCTAAAGCTATTGGAAAATTATTCCAAGCCCCATTTTTTCTATTTAGTAAATTTTAAGAACTTAGAGGATCTTTTTATAAAATTGAAGATTTACAGAAATATCTGCTATCATATATAAGGTTTTCTTAAAATTGATTAAGTAACTTAGATGACTTTATTCGAATTTATGTGTTCTAATGGGACAAACCAGTGTGACAGACAATATGTGTCTGAATTAACAATAATAAAAAATATATCCTCAGGAGAGGATTAAAAAAATTAGAAGGCAAATGAAAAGTGCCTAGGAGGTATGTATTTATGTATGTATCTGTATGTCTTCAATTCTTAATAAGGTTATAAAAGTAGACAGTAAAATAAGAGTACATGTTATTAAGTAAATTAATTAGAATTTGTGTTCTGACTTTTTCACTTGCACTGAAACTAGAAGTTTTAACACTTGTTTTGAAGCTAGATATTAAAGAAGAAATCGAAGATGAAGAAAAGACAATTGAAGATTATATTGATAAGAAGATGAATGACATTGATTTCACTTCCATTGAAACTGTGTACTCTGTGGCTAGTCAATGTCTGCATGAAAAGAAAAATAAGAGGCCAGACATTAAGAAGGTATTAGTTTCTCACACTTACTTAAAAAGTGCAGGAGGTGGGGGGTTTGTCATTTTTTTTCTAAGTGTACATGGTTTTTTCAAACCAACTATTTAATGTGGTTCTTTCTGTTTTTTCTATCTTTCTTTCTTCGTGAAAGGTCCAACAGCTGCTGCAAGAAATCACAGCTTCTTGAAACTTTAGTAGAATAGACACTTGGCTTTTTTTTATACACAGCTGTCAAAACCATTTTTTAAACTGAATGTTTTGGTAAGCATTCTTCTTTACCTTTAACAAGGCAGCATGGTGCGGTGCAGTACTGTCGTTCTTAAAGCTCACGCAGAACCCCAAACGTATAGAACGAACGAAAGGAGAGCTGCCATTTCAATGCTTAGCCCTGCCTTAGAGTCGCCCTCAGTTCTTGCAGTCATCCCTGAGACATCTTCTTGGAGCCTCATCACACACACTTTGAAAACTACAGGATCAGCAAAAAAGAGGGCTGGACTATTGAACGAAAAGACCCTGCGCTGAAGCCCAGCTCCACTGCTAATTTTCTGTAAAGCTGTGGGCAGTCTCTTAGCTGCTTTGAGCCTTGGTTTTTTCACCTGTAACATTGGACTAATACTTACTGTGCCTCTCTGGCAGGTAGTCATGAAAATCAAAGGATGCAGCATGTTTGCAAGTACTTTGTACTTTATAAAGTGATATAAAATTTAAGGTTTTATAGATGATTATAAAGTTTTATTATAGTCATTCGTTTATAGAGTCATGTTCACAGTGTACTATTTTAAGCAATCATTCACCACAAGCCAAATAAACCCAGATGAGACTGCCACAATATGGCCATAATTAATTCGATTATGTACTGTGGCAAAGTTGATGGAATCTCGCAGATGCAGTTAAGGTCCTAATCAGCTGACTTTGAGTATCAACAGGGAGACTGTGCTGGGTGGGCTGGATCTAGTAAGGTAACCTCTTACAAGACATCTGAGACATCCTTCTGTGGGCCTTAAAGAAGGGACCTACCACGTTTTAAGAAGGCGACACTGGCTAAGACCTAAGGGTGGCCTCCAGGAAATGAGAGTTACTTTCTGGCCGTCAGCCAGCAATAAAAACTGGGACCTGGGATGTGTAACCATGAGAAACTGAATTCTTCCAACAGCCTAAATTAGCTTAGAAAAGTACTCCAGACCTCAAATGATACCATAGCTCCAACTGACACCTGAATTTTGGCCTTGTGAGACCCTCAGTAGTGAATCTAGCTGAGCTGTGCCTGGACTTCTGACATACAGGACTGTGACATAATACATGAGTTGCTATAAGCCACTGAGTTTGTGGTAAGTTATTATGCAGCTATAGAAAATGAATACAGGTATTCCCGCGATGATTCTCCCATGGTGACTGCCCATCATGATCTGCCCACACTCGAGGGGTTGGTGGGGATTAAACAGTGTGTACACCAGGGGGTTGACGTGTACTGATTTGCACTGGATTTCTCACGTTTCCTCAGTCCCTACTCTTCTGTTGTTTTTTACTACAGATAGTGGATAGTAATAATGAATTGGATAGTAGTGATGAATTGATTTTTTAAGTGACTTAACTATTTCTCCCAAGTTTAAGAGTCTCTATTGGATTTTTTTATTATTTGAAATTTATTTTTCAGCTTTGGGTGGGCAGAAGGAATTTACTTAAGCATGAAAACTGGCTGATAGGAAAGCTAATATATATAGAAGGAATGCCAAGTATCTGCAGTTACTCATTCATTCACTGAGCTTTATATCTTCAGTTCTTTCATGAACACACTCAGAACAAGAGTTGGTACAGTGGGCTACAGGAGAAGATGCTCAATCTATATTGCAGTGTTCAGACCTTCCTAAATGCTCCCCTGAAAAACAAAAATAGCACGTCTTTCTAATCGCTTTTGTAAACTAAGTATTTAAGCAGAAAGAAACATTTGCTAGTTGAAAAGGGAAAAGGAAAATAAGTAAAATGACTTAGTCAAATTAATCTCAGTGGGAATTCACATAATGTGAGGCACAGTATGATCTGTAACACTGAACATAGTTACGTTATTTTAAAATATAAGTCACTATTTCCTGACATAAAAGCACTTATGTAAAATGGCATATATATAGCTCTGATTATGGAATGTTACCAAACTATATTCAAATTTTTTAAATGAGTAAACCATCTCATTGATTTTGAAAGTTTTACAGTAATATTTGGTAGGTGTTTTCATTCCATCACGTGGAACTGAGAGCAGATTTATCCAAATTAGGCACAGCTTCCCTCTCCCAGTAAGAACTGCTTGAACTCTTTGGAGGGTGATAATGCAGCGCACCCGCGGTTCCAAAGTGTTAGCCACACTGTTTCATCTTTCTGCCTGACTCTGCCTGTCGCATCGTGGAACGCTCCACTTGCATGACACGCGTGGCTGTGGGAATGAACAGCAGAGGGGTGTCCTCAGCTCACACGTGAACAGGACTCGCCCTCAAGTTCTAAGGAGAATCACGTCCAGGCTGCGTGCACCTCTCAGGCGGGAATGAAAAGCCTGAGGTGGCATCTAAGTGGAAGCTTTTTCTTAACTTCCTTGGGAATATGCTTCCTCCTAATTTTTTATAGAAACAAAAATTTAAACATATTTGAAAAAATCCTTGATGGGTTTTGCAAGCTTTGATGTGAACTGGCAATGTCACCCCCAGCATCGGACTGTGCAAACCAATAGGTCACAGTAGCACGGTTGGGAAGCACCCACCGACCCCCTTACCAGGAAGAGCAACCTGTTTCTATTGCCGGGTTTGACCCACTGGTTTGCTAGTTAGCTAACTCGAACTTTTAAATTCTGTTTTCTCTCAATATGTTCTATGAGGAATAATTCGTCAATGTTTTGTTTTACTTTTCTAATATATAGTTAAGAGAAACTTATGATATTCTAAAGCATTTATTGCTGTGCCCACTTTTCAGTTCTGTAGCCATACAAAGTGGTCATAGATTTCAGCCATTCATAGTCCTGTTATTCACTTTCAAAATAAGCATATATCTTTTATTTTACAACTTTATTGTATCATACCTGATAAATAAAAATTGTATTGGATTGGCCAAAAAGTTTGTTTTTTTTTCAAAGGCTCTAATATAGCTTAGTTGTCTTTCATGCCATTGGAAACAATTTTGTTACATTGTATTATGTAGCTGTCACATGTGCATTTAAAAAAACATCAAAATGGGTGAATTTTTGTGTAGCCATTTTAATAGAGAAGATGGGAAAAAATACACAACATTTTCTGCATATTTTGTTTTATTATTTCAAGAAAAGGTAAAATGCAGCTGAAACACAAAACAGGTTTTTGCAGTGTGTGGAGAAGGTACTGTGACTGACTGAACGTGTCAAAAGTGGTTTGTGAAGTCTAGTGCTGGAGATTTACTGGACGATGCGCCAGTCAGGTAGACCAGCTGAAGTTGATAGCAATCAAATCGAGACATTAATCGAGAACAATCAACATTATATCACATGGGAGATGGCCAACATACTCAAAATATCCAAGTCGATAGTTATTGGTGAAAATGAAAAAAGTGGCTTTTATTTTATGGAAAAAAACGTGGACTTCTTGGTCAATCCAATATGTACTTACAGTGTTCAACATGATGGCTTGTTATGTAGATACACTGAAATGGTTACCATAGTCAAGCTGATTAAAAAATCCAACACCTCAGAGTCACTGTTTTTCTTTTTGGTGGAGAACACAAGATCTATTCACTTAGCAAATTTCAAGTATACAATACAGCACGGTGGCAAACACAAGGCCCATGAGCCTAATCTGGCCCTCCGCCTTGTTTTATCCGGCCTGGCACTTTGTTTCTACCTGGCAGCAGCACCAAGCTCTCACTTAACTGTTAAGGAGTCGCTACCTTTATACAGTCCTAAAAGAACATTCAGCCTTTTGAAGGCAACCACAAGGCTGATGTGGCCCCCAGTGAAAATGAGTTTGACACCCGTTCAATACAGTGTTATTAACTATAATGATCGTGGTGGATATTTGATCCCAAGAACTTACTCATCCTATAACTGAATGTTTATACCTTTTGGCCATCCTTTCTCCAAACCCCTGTAAAATGTGTACTATTCCACTACAAGATAGAAGTGGCTTGTTAATCATTCAAATTCAAGTCTCAGAAATAATATGAAGAAAATGCAGTAAATCTCCAAAATTAATGCTATTTTATTCCTCTGATGAAATTAGGAAGAATAATCTTATAAAATAATCTGATAAAAAATGAATAAATAAATGGTTTAGGCAGATATAAAAGCAGTTGATACACGACAGTCCTTATTCTCAAGGAGCTTATCAGGAGAAAGTCTGTTCAGATGGAGATGCTAATTTATAAGTAAGACAATATCAAGTCGTGACAAGTGTTAATGAAACATTAAACTATGTATATGAAAGGGGGATTCCCTTGGCTGAGAAGCTTTAACAACATCTAAGCTTTAAAAAAAAATGGGGGATGCTCCCTGATGTAGCTCAGTGGATTGAGTGTGAGCCTGTGAACCAAAGGGTCGCCAGTTCAATTCCCAGTCAGGGCACATGCCTGGGTTGCAGGCCCTAGTAGGGGGTGCTTGAGAGGCAACCACACATTGATGTTTCTCTCCCTCTCTTTCTCCTTCTCTTCCCTTCTGTCTAAAAATAAATAAAATCTTTAAACAAAAAGGCTACCAGTATATAGTCTCAAGAATGACTAGAATATTCTTGAATTTAGAAAGAAGAAACACAAACCAAAATGAATCAAGTTTTATTTATATGTTACTGGTGTTATCAGAGGCCTTTACGTCAGCAGTGAGCTAAGAACAAGACTTTGCCATAATGTTTCTGCTACTGTCCTGGGGAAAGGAATATCATGTTCCAGATTATGTCAGATAGTTTCCTCCGCTGGCTATTACGCATCAGGGTAGTTTGGTAAAATTTTTGTGAAGGTCATCTGATTTGTTTTCCTTGCACTAACTCCATGCTTATCTAGCAGCTTTTAAATTTTGGTTTCTTATTTCTTGCCTGGATTTGCCTTTTAGAAGATAATGCATTGTGACAAAAGGGGAAAAAACTATTACAACTACATATCAGTTTCTATTGCAGAGTATCTTTTTATGATTAATAAAATAATACTTCAGTTTATACCTAAGACTTTTGAAAGTTCAGGTAGCATGAATTAAATCAGAGGCTGCTGAAACTCAAACCACAGATGTGAAGTGACCCTTTCTCCTGATACAGCCATTCCAATAGCTATCTCCACCTCTTTTAATAATTAGAAAGTAGCTAATGCTATGGTGGTAATCATTTTACAATCTATAAGTATCAAATCAACACATTGTACACCTTAACCTGTTGGATACCTTAAACATAGGCAGTGTTATATGTCATTTTGTCTCAGTAAAGCGGGGGGTGGAGAAGTAAAAAGTTCAGCAAGGACTAACTACATCCTTAGTTCTTCACTCCCTTTATAAAATGTCTAAATAATGAAAGAACTTTCATTATAAAGAAAAGCATACGCCATCATATTTTAGAGGAAGGATAGCACCCATCTTTATAGTTATAACAGTTTGACTATCGTAAGTTAGTGAGTGGCCTTAAAAATTTTGAAATGCTGACCAGTAGCTGTTCAAAAAAAAAATCATTATCACTTCCATTAGTAGTGATCTTTGGTAAAATATTCTTATGTCAATTCATAAGTTTGTGGAGGGCACATGCTACAGAATTCTCTGTCAGACAGACTTGGAAGCCGTGCCATAAAACATGGGTTTTTTTGGCCAAGAAATATCAAAAATAACATCTGCCCTTAAATACGCAGGCTTGGCAAATGGCAAGGAGATCTGAAAATTCACCTCTCCATAAAATCAGCTGAAAAGTTGGCCAAAATGATCAGAATGTACTTTTTCAGGGTTGGAATGTAAGCAAAGGTTCGCAGCAATCCAGAAAACGTATACTCCAGAACGACAGCGGAATCTCCGTGAGAACAAGCTGTGTGGCATCTTAACTTACCCTTGTGTCTCCCAGTCCCGGCTCCCTAGCTCAGTGGTAACCTTAAAAAGTTACCGCCCACATTCTTGGTACCAAAAGGAACAGAACAAAGCTGGAGCTTTTTCAAAGCCTTATTCTGAAAGAAATGTAATTATTTGATCTCCCTGGTGGTTCCCTGGAAGACCCCACTCAAAGGCTTATCTTTATTTGACCCGACTAAAGCTTACCTAGTGCTAAAAGCCTCTCTGGAATCATTTGTCAAAAACATTTACTGGCAAATATTTTAATCGCAGTTGCCTGAGGTGATAAATACAGCTGGGGGGAAACAATAGGCTAGCCAAAAAGCTTAAAAAGGAAAAGCCGAGGAACAAGATATACAGTATGGCTTTGAAAATCTCCAGTATAGTCCTGGGAACCTAGAAACCATGTATATGTGGAAGGCCATATACATGCTCAAAAAATATTAAAAAAAAACTAAGAAGGCCCTAAACTTTACCTCTGGCTGATCTTCGGGCTCTGTATAAGAAGTAAAGACTAAGGCAGAGTCCCAACTGCCGTGGAATGTGTGTCTTGACATGTATACAGAGTCTCCTGCAAATACTGGGAGATTAATAGGTTATAGATGTTTAAGGAAATCAGTCTCTTCATTAGCTGATGATTAAGCTGAGTAGACTTCAGCAGCCACACATCATCAAGAATACAGACTTTACAGAATTAGTTTACTTAAATCACTAAAGAAACAGAAACTAAAATAATTAGCAACCACAGCAAACTTTAGGGAGGGGCCTGAATCGATTTCCAGAGTTACCACATGAAATGCCATTTTCAACAAAAATATACTAGACGTGCAAAGTAGTAACAAAGTACGGCCTATACCCAGGACAAAATTCAATAGAAACTGTAGCTGCGGGGGAAGCCCAGATGTTGTACTTACTAGACATACCTTAAAACAGCTATTTTAGCCCTGGCTGGTGTGGCTCAGTGCATTGAGTGTTGGCCTGTGAACCAAAGGGTCACTGGTTCAATTCCCAGTCAGGGCACATGCCTGGGTTGTGGGCCAGGTCCCAGTAGGGGGAGTGTGAGAGACAACCACACATTGATGGTTCTCTCCCTCCCTTCCCCTTCTGTCTAAAAATAAACAGCTATTTTAAACATGTTCGAAGAGCTAAAGGAAATTACTTCAAAAGAACTAAAGGAGAGTATGAGAACAATATCTTACCAAATGGGAAATATCCATAAAGAGATGTAAGTTATAAAAACAAACCAAATTGAAATCATCCTGAAGTTGAAAAGTACAATAACACGAATGAAGAATTCACTAGACGGGATGGATCACCAGTAGATCTGAGCAGACAAACTAAAATAAAAAACAAGCTTGAAGATAAATCAAGAAACAGAAAGAAAAAATGAAGAAAAATAAGCAGGTCCTCAGAGACATGTGGGACCACTTTGAAATTACCAACAATGTATAATGGAAATCCCAGAAAGAAAGAGGCAAGAAAGTGCTAGAAAGAGTATTTGAAGAGAGAATGGCCCAACCCTTCCCGAATTTGATGTTAAATGTTAACCCACACACCCTAGAAAGTAACAACAGCTAGCAGGGTGAACTCAAAGACATCCACTCCTAGACACACCATAAAGGGGCTGAGCAGGTATAAGGGATCCTCAATCAGATTAACAGGTGATTTTTCATCGGATGCCATGGAGGCCAGAGGCAACAGGGTACTATACTGAAAGTGCTAAAAGAAAAAGAATGTCAACCAGCAATTCTAACAAGGCTGTTCTTCAAACCTGAAGGAAAAAATGACCTTCACAGATAACAGGAGCTGAGAGGATTTCTCAGAAGAAAACATGCTGTATGAGAAAAGAAGGAATCCTTCAGGCTGAAATGAAAGGCCTAGGGGGCACGCCAGTCTCCAGGAAGAAATAAAAAGCACCAGTAAAGGCAACTACATAGTTAAATATAAAAGACATTACATATTTTTTGGTTTGTCACTCTTTTTTTTCGGTCCTATTTTGTTTTAAAAATATTTATACGTCTACATTTAAAATCTGTGTGGGTGGGCACACACGGTGCAGAGATGTGGTCTGTACGGCGATGGCGGCACAAAGGAGGGGCAGCGCCCAGACCTGCACAGGAATGGAGTCCCTGTTCGCTACTGGAACCACGCTGGCATTGCTTATAAATTAGGATGTTAACTGTAATTCCCAGGGTACCAAGAAAATCACCTTATTATGGTAAAATCAACAACAGGAAATTAAAATAGCACACAAGATTGTATCTATTTAACACAAAAGGACACAGTAATGGAAATGAGGAAAATGGCATAATACATACAGAAAATAGCAAAATGGCAGATATAAATCTTACCTTCTTAGTAATTACATTAATGTAAGTGGACTAAACTCTCCAATTAAACAGCAGAGATTGGAAAATGAACTGAATATATATATAATCCAACTATATTCTGTCTACGTGAGAGACACTTTAGACTCAAAGATGCAAATACCAGTGGGTTGACAGTAAGTGGGTACAAAAAGATACACCATGCACACAGTAACCAGAAGAGAGCTGGTCAGCTGACTGTAGACAGTGAGAAATAGTTATGCTCTTAAACCACTACGTTTGGGGGTCCCATGTCACACGTTAGTATGGTAGCAGTCCATAACTGATTCAGCCATGTAGCCAGCAAGCGGCAGCATCACACACACATGCACACACATAGGTATGACCTGTTATCTTATCCACACAGCTCAGTACAGCAATAGGAAACTAAGAAATTTATTTACCTCATTAATGACTGGCCTCTTCACGTTAAGCATCCAGGGTTAAGTGCTGCCTGAATCCCTGCAAGTGCCCATGGTGGTGGGTCAGCCCGGCAGCTGGGTAGGGGCTGGTCTTGGTCTTTCCAGAGCTGTCAGCTGAATGAGGAGACCCCCTGGAGGACACTTGCTAGTCAGAAAGGAGTCAATACTGCAGTCTTTTATGGTAAAAACCATGAGGGCAAGAGGCTCTGTCAACATTAGTGGATTTGCCCAGGGCCAGGAACACAGTAACGGAGGCCAGGGCCTCTGTGTTGCACCTGCCACTGCTGGAAGGTGCTCCTTTCTCCACTGTTCAGGGAAAGGTAAATCTCTGTCCTTTATTCACTCAACAGATAAAATATCCACCATGTTACACACACTGTTCTAGGCCTGAGAATGCAGCAGTGAGTAAAAGCAAGTCCCTTACCCCTGCTAGGCTTGTATTTCCGAGGGGACAAACTGTGTGTGTACGTGTCAAGAAGATCTAGGAGGGCACTTGAGCACAAGCAGACGTGCGTCAAGTGAGGGAGGAAGACCTGTAGATCTTACAACAGTGACCCAGTGTGGAGAACAGCACTCTCAGCGCTCCTGAGGCAGCCATGGCCTTGGTCCTTTAGAGGCATGGCTAAGAGCAGAGCCAGAGCAGAGTGACCACAGGGGTGGGAGAGAGCCACTGGCTGAGTCAGGCAGAAGCTGATGGGCAACAGTAAGGCCCTATGCACCAGTACATAGCAATACTCATGAAGTTTGTTGACTGAGGAGGAAAGAAATTTACTCAGTTTACATCATTTAATGCAGACGGTATCCAGTTACGGCTACATGCGTTATCATTTGTGGAACTATGATTCCTGGGCACACCTAATGTATCAAAACCTCAAGATATGAAGCCCCGGAATCAGCATTTTTGTAACGTATGGCTGGCTGTACAATGTATGCAAATAAAACATGAGGATATACCAAGCTACAATACATACCTCAGGCACATTCAGTTCTGAGTACAAATGCCTTAGAGAACTTAACTTTTAAAGTTCTTTGTATCAGCCCTTTTAAGAACTCTGTCTTTTGTAAAACTGCTACCAAAGACACCCAATTTGCCAGAATACTCTAATAAAAAGGATCAATTTGATACTGAATTACAAATCAGAGTGCATTTAATATTTGTTAAATGAATAAGCTGGTTTCTTAAGAGCTTAGTGTCAGGCATATTGGTCACCCTATTGTGTTGAGCTACCATATTTTTTTGGACTATAAGATGCACTCCCCCTCCCCACAGTTGGGAGGAAAATGGGGGTGCGCCTTAAGAGTCTGAATGGAGCTTACTCGGCTCAGTGGTGGTGGGTGTGGGTGTGGGCTATGTTCTTGATGTTATTAAATATTTTACCACATTTTTTGCTTCAAAATTTTTTTCCCTATTTTCCTCCTCTAAAACCTCGGTGCATCTTATGGTCCAGTGCGTCTTACGGTCTGAAAAATTCTGTACTTCTATCACCATAGGAACTGCGTACCTCAGGCACTTTCATTATTGCTGCAGCAGTGGCACAGTTCTCATCTACATTAAGTACTCTTGATACAACTTGCCTACGTTTCAAACTTCTTGAAATCCTTTTTGATTTAGACAGGTTAACAACAAATGAACAGATGAATGGGATACCTAAGTTATCACCAGGTATTACATTATGCAGAATTATACAAACATAAAAAATAAAGTTATATTAGAAAACCAACTTGGAACACAATTTAAAGAGAAAAAAATTTATTGCAATATAAAATGCACTTATAAAATGTCCACGGAAGACATAATTCTTCAATGCTATATAAATTTATTGGGAATATTTTATTCACCTTCTATTGTTACGATACCACCTAAAATATACTGTAAACGATGAGTTATATTCTCTAACAAATGCATCATTGATTTTCAACAAGTATTGGTTTAATAATAATTAAGACCATGTAATCACATCTATGCTCTGGAATGTCCATTTATTTTCATGTAGTGTGGTGGAATTTAGAGTATAATTGCACATGAATGGTACAGAAAAACATTCACTACTAAATTATTTTATGCCTTCATGACAGGTCAGCAATCTTTCTGACTAAAACTACCAGCTTCAGGATTCTCAATGCAGGAATTTGCATGTATGTTGTGTCTACGTGTGCACCCATGGAACAACTTAAAGTGTATCTTTAGTAAACAAGTGCAACATTACTGCTGATTATTTTGCATGTTTAAACATTATAGTCTGATTATTTGTAAACAAACAAAACCCCACGCAAATACTCTTAATTCTAGGAAAAAAATCTGTCAAACTATAAGTAGTTCTAATATGCTTCACTTGAACACACACCAAATTTCTAAAAGGTGCATACATTAGACAATAAGGTGTAAAAGTGAGTGTTTCATATTTATACTATGAAATGTGCATTTCTGATATTGTCTTATGCAGCATCAAGTTTAAGTTTAGATCACAAAATTATAAATCCTGGATCCCCACAGTTCGTTTAGAAAACACCTCTGAGGCATGGCTCTCACAGCAGGTTTAACAGATGAAACATGATGAAGTGTTCTAGCTCCCCCTATTCAAGTATCAAAGAAAAATGAGGCTCAACATCTTTGTAGGTTGTAGCTGAAAATGAAAAGCTTCAGAAAACAGTTAAAAGTGTTTCGAAATAAAAAATTGAAACAAGATTCTTAAGCGTTTATCTGTCTTGGGCTGATAAGTACTGGGACTTTAAAACAATTTGATTAAACATGAATGTTTGCTCAAAAGTGATAAAGCATATTTGCCTATAAATATATTTTGGAGAGATATCAATCTTGATGTTTAAAACTTTTTCAGTATTACTGACTTTAAGTATTACTTGCTTTTGAATTATATTAATTTAATATTCAACTGAGCATAAATACTTGGCCTCATACTACTTACAATAAAATGACTTACTTTAGAAATAGAAATTTTTTAAAGCACTAGGAAGAGAAATCACGAAAGCTGTATAAACATGTCTGTCAATGAAATGAGAAATCCTGCAGTACAGAAAGTATCTTGCACCCTTAAGGTTTCAGAGTGAGCTGATCTTCTTAAATTTTAATGCCATTAAAAAAATCAAGAAGTCAAAGAGAAGACTGCTGCAATAAAGCACTGTTTCTAGAGGTTGCAGGCACGATCCCATTCTGAGAGCAGCGCTCCTCCAAGTAAGCAACTTGCCACTTCGGCACACTGATTTTCAGCTTAGAAAGTCTAAGCTGGTTCTTAACATATTCCCTAAGTAGTATGAATAGTTTAAGGTCGTTCTCCCTTAAAGAAAAAAACTTGATGTCTCAGTAAAGAGTAATAAGAAGTATATCTTACTTTCAGACATTAGACTTTCTGGAATTGGCCCATCTGTAAAAAACTTTAAGAATTATGTGAAAGTGTGGAATCATCACTCTGTGAAAACAGCGTAACAAAATTAAACATTAATGTGTTGAAACTTTTCCTAGCTTTAACTCAAAAATAGAAATCATGAGACTTCTATAACATTAATTTTAAAAACACACAGAAGTGAAAAGTGCTATTTTTCAAAAAGTACAATTTTTTTCCTCACTACGTATCAACATGGAATGATTTCAGTTCTCCTGTACTAAAAGCTGGACTTTTAAAAAACTAGTATTGTAGTACTTGATATAATGCTATTAATCAGTAGTGGCTTCAGTTTCAGCTGGACCCCTTATTAGTCTTCGAATTCCCCTTTTTCCTGCAGGACCTTTTGGTTTCGCAAAGCTCTGCTTATGTGCATGCTGCTTGGGGTGCACTTCTTCATAAAGGAAGTCTGCAGTCAACTCATCCCCATTGTCTATCTCTATCTGGAAGAGACGAAATTAATAAAGAGTGCTGCAAAATGAGAAAGTACGACATGCAAAACCTGTAAGAGCCAGTCGTCGTGGGAATGCTCACAAATGAACACATAACACCCATTCCAGCAAGAGAGCATCAAGGACCACGTGTGAACAGTTTCACTTTCATCTTTTTGGAGGGAGGTAGAGGAAGCATTGCTTGAATATACAATCAGCTATAACTTCTTTCTTCTTCAATTTAACTAGTGTTTAAAAGTTGATGCCACCACTATGTTCTCAAGTAGCTCTGCTTTGATACACTATATTCAAGAAATATTACTTATGATTCCTTATCACCTACGTTACTTGAAATCACTCTCGGACAGGGTTAGCAAACTTTGGCCTGCAGGCCAATCTAACCCAAGAGTGTGTTTTATAATTTCAAACGGTTGTAAAAACAGAATAATAAAACAAGGAAGGATATGTGACAAAGACCATATGTGGCACAACAGAGCCTGAAATCTTTACTATCTGCTTCTCTTGCAGAAAAAGTCAGTACTTGCTGTAGAAGGTGCTTCTTCAGAACTTAAAAAGCACGAAAGGTTCAGCACCTAAAATACCCGTAGTTTGTAAGGACTTGTGTTTTCACAGTTGAAGGGAATAAACCATTTCTTGACCCATGCCTCACCTATATTTAGAAACTAAATTTAAGAAAACTGGTAGCTTAGCTCCCAAAATTCAAATGTTTATGCCCATACCCTCCTTTCCCAGTAAATGGATTCTCAACCATCCCATGATTCGATTATAGGTGGAGACTGTACTTCCTTATTAACAAGTCTTGAGACATCCACAAGAGTGCGGCTCTAGCAGCACTGTCCAACAGAACGTTCTACAATATGGACATATTCTCTAAATTCTGCACTGTCCAATATAGTAGCCAGTAGCCACATGTCGCTAATGAGGACCTGAAATGTGGCTATGGTGATTAAGAAACTGAATGTTAAATCTTGTTTAATTTTAATTTATATTTAAATTTAAATACTCACATGCAGTTTGTGGCTACATATTAGAGAGTATAGACCTCTAGCGAGACTTGGGGTCATGACAGGAGTGGAGAAGATCCCAAGGATTTATGATGAGAACAAGAAAAAATACTCATAAATCATAAAAGATCATGAACTACATGGAAAAGACAATAAAAATCTAGCAAAAACTGCAACATTTTAAAAAAAGTAGGCAAGCATTAGATAAATACAAATAGATATATTTAAAATAAATCAGATGGATAAATAGATAGGTACCCACCTTTCTAATGACATCCATTTGTAGTTGTCTTTCTACGATGTCTAGCAGAGGGCTCTTGCAGCTGGAATACAGCATCCGTTCTCTTATACTGCATGTGTACCCAGGCATTGAATAAATAAAAACTGTAAGGTAAAAAACAACAATGATATAGAAACAAGTATAAAGGACACATGGACAAAAACCAAGGGGGGTGGAAAGGGGAGGGAGGTGGGGAACACTGGGGGGTGGCCTGGGATGGGGGTAAACGACAGAAAACTGTACTTGAAAAACAATTAAAATAAATAAATAAATAAATAAATAAATAAACAACAATAAATACAACTGGCAGCATATCAACTAAAGCAAATACTGAACCTCATAAAACTATAACTAAGCCTTCTGAGCAAGCAATAAGCAACATGTTAAAACCAAATGTGTCATATACCTATGGACTCCAAATAGTCTCCTTCATGGGAATGTTTATATAGAAAGAAATGGTAACGTGCTGAATCCTTGGGAATCCTCTTTGGCAAATCTTTTAGTTCTGTATTTGTTGTGTTGGCCAAAATAATAATTTCATTTTTTATATCTATTTCCTGTCAATAAGAAATAAAATATGCACATTAAAACAGATGGAGATATTTAAAATTTATAATTAAAATACTAGGAGAGAAGGGGAAACTTACACAGGTTTGACTTTTTCCCATGAACACATTATACATTGCTTTTGTAGTTTAAAAATACAAATAAAAATACCCAGGAAACAAATAAAAATTTTTAAATCTACTAAAAAAAGACCTCCTATAAGCCATAAGCTATCTAAAACAGCAGTCATTTCATAATCATTACATGTCTTTTTCTTACCAATTGCACATAGTTGAGCTGTCTGTTGTTCAATTTTTCCAAAGCCTGAAAAGCTTCTCGAGAAATAGGAAAGGCTACTCCTTGCAGTGTTTGATGTTTAGTGTCCACACCCACGTCAGTTTGTACCTAAGAACAACATATTTAATGCACTAATGAATTTTTAGCATTTGGCAGTGGCATATGGCAAAGATAACAGAACCCAGCTTCTATAAAGTGGTCATTCCACCCTTGCCCATTTCAAGGTAATTAAAATTAACACTGAAAACACTACAAACTTCAAAAGCAAATGTTTCCCATTTGTTAATGTTCTGCTAGCACTCATCAACATGCACAATGCATGGCACATCTTTATGAAAATGCTGGGAGTGAACTAAGTGCTAATGGTGCATTTGGGGGTTTTGTTTTATGTTGGGCACAACTGCAATGTGCTACATAGGCTCTCTGAATGTCTTCAGATGACATCTTAATTATTAAATTTTACTTGGTACAATTTATAAATAGTGATATATATATACATATATATAATCACGTATAGAACTTTACTTTGTGCTACTAGACATAAAATGAAACACGAATACCATGCACTGAACTGAAAAGAGTACAAACAGTAAACAAAGACACAACACAGCTTAACAAACTGCAGAAGTTCCAGACTCAGAGCTTGCATTACGAAGAACGTGGGTGTACGTGTACTGGAAGAAGAGTACTTCAAGAAAGCTTTCAATGCATATGTTTAAGACCTTTTATACTGAATAAATAATGGCTAATATAGGGTCTCATTTGCAGTGTTGCAACAAAAAGTCAAATAGAAATTTTATTTAAAAAAAAGAATGGAGATTCTACAGTATAAATGGTACCGGATAATGAAAACATCATAGAACATATGCAAGTGCATACCCCAATACGATCCTCTGGGTTCTGATTGCAAGGAATAAAACAAACTATCAAACTTGTAAAAAAAAATCACATAAAAACCCCTACTCAAATTACTTGAGTTAAAATAATATAAAAATAGATCCTTGCTCTCAGGTTAATATTTAATAATATTTCATCATTTTCCAGACTAATTCTGTTAGTCTGTTCCTCAGACTAATAAATGGTGGTTTATGCTACTTGTTCTTTTCTATAAATTCCAGTAGAAATACAGTAACTTTTATAGCTTGTAACTAGAATGGATGCAATAAACACATTAAAGAATGAGAAGCTATAATATGGATGGAATTTAACAACTCGAATATGCTAAACAGATACATTCATACGTAAACACTATCCAAGTACTGTTCACAGAAGCTAATATATAGAGCTTCTAGAATTCTAAAATATCTCATTGCGTTTATATTTTATTTTCTTTAGTCATCACTATTATCTGAAATGACATAAAACAAACCTGCTTCAGGCAACCTCATTAGATACAATATTCTTGGCACTAAATGGATACCACACTTTTCCCATTATTTAGTATTCAAAGTACAAAATTAAAAACAGTTGTACTTCTAACAGGAGGATTTATTATTCTGTCACACATATTACAACAAATGAAAAAAGCTAGGTATGAAAGTGATAGGAAGTTCCTGAAAACACATTCAGCATACTCTTGTCTCTAAATATAAATAGAATAAATGTAAGCTACCTAACCTACTTATTGTCTAGTTATCTCTATATCTATGAAATAAAAATATATTTCAAACACTTAAAATCTCGCAATGGTTTCAAAATGGTAATGTACCTCATTTATTTTAATCTGTCGTAATTCTTCCTCAGCTGCAGTCAGTGGGGCCGGAGAAGACTGCGAGAGCAGATACTTTTTATATCCATGCAGTGACACGTCTTCCTGTAAGCAGGGAAATGAGCTACTGTTATTCTCCAGAAGTCACACCTCAGTGAGGTTATTTAGGACAAACAAAATTATTAATTTAACAGAAAACATTTCAACTGAAAATAAATACTATCTAATTTTACTATTTATTTTTTTAATCCTCTATTCTATAGGTTTCAAAAATGTTAAGGGAGAATCTATTCATCATTTCCTACAGTTTTATAATTACTACGTCTTTTTATGAGTGCAGTGGTGGTGATGGCCAGCCATGTGACAAACCCAATCATACTTAAGTCTAAAGGACAATTGTCATTAACCTTCTGGGGAAGCCTGTCCTATAGTTATTTAATAATCAACATATTCAGATTCTGCATTCTTATTATACTGACGTAAGCACTTTGTAATTATTCATAGAAAATAATGATAGTTCTTATTTCAAAGAAAAAAACATTCCAAAGAGGTTCTCTTTTCATCAAAATTTTGTGATTCGGAAAACTGAGGATAGAATTGAGAAACCAGGCTAACTAATGGTGGATAAGCAAAGTATTCCCATCTGACCTTGTACTTTATACAACAGGTTACATTACTTTCTGAATCAGAATAAAAGACCTAGACAAGACAAAAAACAAAAAATACCCTCTTCAAAACTATATTTCAATTTCCCTAATTTGTGCGTATATGTATAAATACATGTACTTCATGTAAATTTTATAACAAAGTAAAATTGTAATAAACTAAATAAAATATATTAACCAATTGATTAATTACCCCAATTAACTACTAAATCAATTTACCTATCTCAGTATTCTGATTTAAATAAAATAGTTACTGTTGCCATAACATGGGTATAAATGCCCACAGTATCTAAAAGTTACTTTATCAATTAGTCTCCTATTTTTTGAGCCTATTTCCCCATCATTAAAACGAAGTGGTCAAACTAAATGAGGGATTGAACCATTGCATCTCTAAGGTATATTCTAGTTTTTGAAGTCTAACAAAGAGATTTCAACATATTTTTTAAAAAATAAGTGCAATGTTTCAGTTAACTTATGTATCATACAAAATGTAACAATATTTTCTCTTGTATGTTATAAATTCATCAATCTGAACTCATATCATTACCCATTACCTAGGAGATTTTCCACCGTGCATAATTACAAAAGTGTAAGTTTTGTACCTTTACTGTTCCAAATACTTCATCTTTAATGTGGCCGCCTCCAAACTCCTTTTTCAGAGTTGCTCGTGTTGCTGCATACAGCATTTTTTGACGAACCTATTAAATTGTGAAAGTTTTCTCAGAAGTTTATAGATAAAAAGTTACCATAACAAAAGAAAGCACTGTCTGAACACATTAAAATCTTCAAGCACATTAAAAATAAAATAAACTGTGATAAAGCTGAAATCTACTGACTATAATAGCTAAAGTGTGTATCCACAAACAAACATCCTAACACTAGCATCTAAGCTATCAATGGCTACTGAGGTAGATTTCAATTTATAATATAGTTTTCAAAAAGTGGGAAAAAATCTAAATTTTAAAAAATACTCATTTTCAAAGTATAAAATGAGTTAAAAAACGAAAAACTACTTAAAACACTATTAAAATGAGAAAGAAAACAATGAAATGAAGTAACCTTGATACTGACATTTTACTAAAAGTAAATCTAGATTAGATATTACTAATTAAGAATCAAATTTCATGGCATGTCTATGACATATATGGCATACACCATTATGAGAAGGGCACATAAATAAAAAGAACTACTATATATATAATTATTAAGACTCTAAGAGCATATATGGAAAACTAAAGATAACTGTTAACCAACAGAAATCATTTCATAATCCTACACAGTCAAATCTAGTATTTCTTTCAGATGGGATATATGAAATTAAAAAAGAGGGAATGGTTTTTGACAATAATATATAGATAACTTTAAAAATTACAGTTTTTCTATAAGAAACAAGAGAATTACTCTTAAAGATACTGGTAGTATCCATATATTAATTTTGTCTTATGTTCTATTTAGTCAATCTATATAGTAAATTATAACTTTACAAAAAAGTTGTTGCGTATCACCTGAATGGCAGCTATTAATAATATTTAATAAAGGACCTCCGGTCAACATGGAAGCATAGGTACATGCATCACTTCCCTGCGCAGCTACAAGAAGGAATTACAACTAAATATGTCAGAAAATTCAACTGTATGAAGTCCAACAACCAAGGATTTAAAGAAGCCACATTCATCCAGATGGTAGGAGAGGTGGAGACAGGGTGGAGAGGCGAAGAGATGCACTGGCCTGGTGTGGCATGAAAAGACAGCAGCAGCAGTGGAATGGGCATGGGCAGTCCCACATTCACACGTGGTGGATAAAATTGGGAGGGATACCCTGGGAGCAAGGGATACCTAGGGAGCAAACACTTGCAGCCCAAGTCCAGACCGCATAGCCAGGGTTCCAGTGCCAGGAAGAAAAATCCCCATAACGTCTGGCTATAAAATCCAGTAGGGATTGGGGCTGTGGAAGAAACTGCCAAATTTTCAGAAAACTTCACTTAAGGGGCCCACACAGTCCTACAACATACACAAACCCACCCACTCTGGGATTCAACACCAGGGCAACAGCTGGAAGGGCACCAGTCACATACAGGGAGTGGATGAAGTGAGTAGAAACAGGGTGAATGCTGGGCAAACCCCCAGAAGCCAAGCAGCAGCACTATCCCCTGTCCACACCCTCCCCCAACACAGAGCCACAAAGCAGGGAAGCAGGTTGCTCCACCCTGGCCATTACCTACAGTTCCACCCCACACACTTTACAGGTGCCTTTTATAAGGAGTCAAAGCAGCTCTACCTAACACAGAAACAAACACAGGGACAAAGAAATATGAGACAAAGAAGTATAGCCCAAATGAAAGAATAGAACAAAACCCCAGAAAAACAATTAAATGAAACAGAAATAACCAACCTATCAGATAGAGTTCAAAACACTGATGATCAGGATATTCACAGGATGTACACTGAGTAAAGCAACAAAATAAAGGAAGAAATGAAAGTTACAGTAAATGAAATAAAGAAAAATCTACAAGGAACCAACAATGAAGGGATGGAAGCCAGGATGCAAATCAACGATTTGGACCAGAAGGAAGAAATAAACATTCAACCAGAACAAGAATTCAAAAAAATGAGGATAGTATAAGACGACTCTGGGATATCTCTAAACATGCCAATATCCAAATCACAGGGATGGCCAGAAGGAGAAGAGGAAAAGCAAGAAACTGAAAACTTATTTGAAAAACTAATGAAAGAAAACTTCCCAAATTTGGCCAAGGAAATAGACATATAAGTCCAGGAAGCAGAGAGAGTCCCAAACACTCTCTTGGGTGTGGACCCAAAGAGGACCACACCAAGACATGTCATAATTAAAATGCCAAAGGTTAAAGATAAGAGAGAATCTTAAAAGCAGCAAGAGAAAAGCGGAGAGTTATCTACAAAGGAGTTCCAATAAGGGTATCAGCTGATTTCTCAAAACAAACTTTACAGGCCAGAAGGGACTGGCAAGAAGTATCAAAGTAATGAAAACCAAGGACCTACAACCAAGACTACTCTATTCAGCAAAGCTATCGTGGAGAATGGAGGGGCCATAAAGTGCTTCCCAAAGTGAACTAAAGGAGTTCATCATCACCAAGCCATTATTACATGAAATGTTAAAGGGACTTATTTAAG
>PVKM010018782.1:0-24765 GCA_004027735.1 Carollia perspicillata | reverse complement strand
AGAGAGAAACACTGATCGGTTGCCACTCACACGTGCCCAGTTGGGGGATCAAATCTGCAACCCAGGTATGTGCCCTAACCGGGAGTCCAGCCCACAACTTTCTGGTGTCAGTGATGGGGATGCCCCCACCTACTGAGCCACTCAGCTAGAGCCCAACAGATAGGTTTCTGTCCTGAGCACCAAAAACTGTGAATATAACGTCACTTTGAAAAAGGGGTTTTGCAGATATAATTGTTAAGGGTCTTGAGATAGGACCATCTTTGATTACCAAGATGGGACCTGAATGTAGTAAAAAAATGTCCCAGGAAGAGATAGAAGAGAAGTCACGTGCACACATAGAGAAGACCATGTGAAGATGGAGGCGGAGATTGCAGTGCTGCTACCAAAAATGCCGGGGTACCACCCACCAGAAGGTGGAAAAGGCGAGGAAGGGATTCTCTCCTCAAGCCCCACATGGAGTGCCCTCCTGCCGGACTTTGGACTTGGACTTCCAGCCTCCAGAACTGTGAGAGAACATATTTTTATTGTTTGAATCCACCTAGCTTGTACTGATTTGTTAAAGAAGCTCTAGAAACTCATATATTGAGTTACTGAGTATATTATCTTCTTCAGCTCAACAGAAACTTTTTTTCCTTTAAATGTTAGAGGATGAGGGATTGGAGTACAGAAAAACAGGTACAGGAAAACGCAGACTTTGCACTAAATGTTCCCTATGCTGGAACGTTCTTTAAGCCTTTGCTTTATTCACCATATTCACCTCTCTCTTGACATCCTGGCTTTGTTTTTCTTCACAAAATGTATGTAGTTTTACTTGTTTCTTTCCTATCTTCCTCACCAGACTTCAAACCTCCATAAGAATAGTAAGTTTTGTCTTTTGTGCCCTTTAGTCAAAATGCCTGGCACTTAGCAAATATTTGTTGAATAAATGAGTAAATGAATGAATGCATGAATGACTGGGAAGACACACACAGAGGCCTCAGGAAGAGTTTGTGATAATTTTTTTAAATTTTATTTTATTTTATTTATCTTTAGATGGGAAGCGAAGGAGAGAGGGAGAGAAATATCAATGTATGGTTGCCTCTTGTGCGTCCCCTGCTGGGAACTGGCCTGCAACCCAGGTATGTGCCCTGACTGGGAATCGAACCGTGGTTGTTTGGTTCCCAGGCCTGTGCTCAATCCACTGAGCTACACCAGCCAGGGCAGTTTGTGATAATTTTAGATACTGAATCAGAGTCCTCACATGAGGAAGCCTACTTCATTGTTATTCAACAGCTAAAAGACACAGCTCTGGGGTTTCATCCTTAGCAGCCAAAGTCCCATACTGAATTCACATTTCTCAGGAATTTTACTGTCTAAGCTGAATTCCATGCTTGCTGATCGCATTCTGTCTCCCCAACTTGGCTTGTCTCTCTCCTCTGAGACAATCCTGTCTGCATCTTCCTCTCCTTGGGCAATGTTAACTGGCCTTTATCTCCCATCTTAAACTGTTGAGCAGTTTCGTGGGTGTTCCCATCTTGAGAGAGTGTCTCAGGTTAATCTAACTTGGATAAACGTTAAAAGTTTCATCAACAAGAATTCAAGTGGAAAAATAAAGAAGGAAACTTCAGTGACGTTCTTTCAATGTCTACTACACACTGGTTCCTTTCATATGTATTATGTCATCTCTTCATGTTAACCCTGTGAGATAATAGTAATAGCTACCACTTAAATTGTGCTTACTATATGCCAAGCCCAAAGCACTTTGCATGCATTATTTAATGCATACACTATTTAACAACCCTATGACTTAGGTATTACTATTATTCTCATTTGGTAGTTAAGAAAATGAGATTCAAAGAGGTTAAGTAACTTTCCCAAGGTCACACAACTATAGTCACGGTGGAGCCAGGATCCAAATCAGGCAGCTGGCGTCCAAAATCTGTGCTCTTAACCAACAAGCTGTAATAACCCAGTAGGTTATTATTGGCCTGTTAAAAGTTATTGTTAGCTTCATTAAGAAATGAAAGAATCAGCAGGCAGAGAGCTGAACAAGCGGCATTGTTCCTTCTCAGACTCCTCCCCCACATACAGTGCCGCAGCTCAGAGACCTGGGTTACCCCGCCCTGGCAAATACCTAAAAGGCTCCACCCCTACTACATAACAGGCACAGAGACAAAAAAAAAATGGCCCAAATGAAAGGGCAGATCAAAACTCCAGAAAAAATACAGCTGAGCGACGAAGACATAGCTAGCCTATCAGAGGCACAGTTCAAAACAGTGGTGATCAGGATGCTCACAGAAATGGTTGAGTATGGTAGCAAAATAGAGGAAAAAGTGACGGCTATGAAAAGTGAAATAAAGGAAAATGTACAGGGAACCAACAGTGAAAGGAAGGCAATTAGGACTCAAATCAAAGATCCAGAATAGAAGTGAGAAGTAAACATTCACCAGGAACAGAATGAAGAAACAAGCATTCAAAAAAATGAGGAAAAGCTTAGGAATCTCCAGGACAACTTTAAATGTTCCAACATCTGAATCATAGGGGTGCCAGAAAGAGAAGAGGAAGAGCAAGAAATTGAAAACTCACTTGAAAAAAAATACTGAAAAGAGAACTTCCCAAACTGGCAGAGGAAATAGACTTTCAGGAAGTCCAGGAAGCTCAGAGAGTCCCAAAGACGTTGGACCCAAGGAAGCAACACACCAAGGCACATAATAATTACATTACCTAAGATTAAAGATAAGTACAGAATCTTAAAAGCAGCAAGAGAAAAGGAGAGTTACCTACAAAGGAGTTCCCATAAAACTATCAACTGATTTCTCAAAAGAAGCATTACAGGCAAGAAGGGGCTTGAAAGCAGTATTCCAAGTCATGGAAGACAAGGACCTACATCCAAGATTACTCTATCCCACAAAGCTATTATTTAGAATGGAAGGGCAGATAAAGTGCTTCCCAGATAAGGTCAAGTTAAAGAATTCATCATCACCAAGCCCTTATTACATGAAATGCTAAAGGGACTTATCTAAGAAAAAGAATAAGATAAAAAATATGAACAGTAAAATAACAACAAACTAACAACTGTCAACAAACAAACCTAAAAAAAATCAAAAACCAAAACAAACTAAGCAAACAACTAGAACAGGAACAGAATCACAGAAATGGAGATCACATGGAGGATAATCAGTGGGGAAAGGGAGGAGGAGAATGGGGAAAAGGTACAGGGAATAAGTTGCATAAATGGCAGGTAGAAAATAGACAGGGGAGATTAAGAATACTATAGGAAATGGAGAAGTCGAAGAACTTATATGTATGACCCATGGGCATGAACTAAGGTGAGTGGGTAATGAGGGTGGGAGGAAGTGTGCAGGGTGGAAGAGAATAAAGGGGGGACAACTGTAATAACCTAATCAATAAAATGCATTTAAAAAAAGAAACGAAAGAATCAGAAAAAAAATAACTTTTCTCAATGTCAAATAGCAACTAAATGGCAGAGCCAATATTTGAACCCAGTGTAAACTATGTATCATACCACCTATATGCATATCTACTTGGTTGTTTTCAAATGCATCTCAAACTTAGCATATCCAGAACTACACCACCAAAAGCCACTCTTCCCCTTGGGGGTCTCCGTCTAAGTAAATGGACTCCCCATCTACTTATCTACTCCATCCTTCACGTCCTACATCCAATCAGTGACTAACTTTGATTGATTCGCTCTCTAAAGTATACCCCCAAATTAGTTTACTTTTGTGTTCAATTCAATCATCTTTTCTTCCTCATCTACTGCAACAACCTTTTACTTACTATTTCTACACTTTCCCACTTTTAATTCTCCACAGACCAGCCAGAATTTTTTAAATGGAAATTTGTGTATGTCATGTACCTGCTCAATTCCCTTTACAATTTTGAGGTTTATAATAAAATTAAATGTTCTTCATAATGTGGTCGTTATTTAACTCTCCAGCTAATTTCTCACCTTGATCATACACTCCAGGGACACTGGCTTTCCCTCTGTTCTTCATAGACATTAAGTTCCTTCCCAATATGTGGTGTTTGCATATATTATTCCTTTTATTATGTTCTTTCCCTCTCTTCTTTTACCTTCAATTTTTAAAGAACAGCTATATAGAGATGTAATTCACATACCATAAAACACATTCATTTAAAGTGGTTTTAATACATCCACTGAGATGAGCAACCATAACCAAAATCAATTTTGGAATATTTTTATCATTTCCAAAATGAACTTGTCCACATCAGCAGTCACTCCCTATTCTCTCCAATTCCCCCAGCCCTAGGTAGTCACTAACCTGCTTTGTGTCTCTATGGATTTGCTTATTTTTGACACTTCATATAAATGGAGTCATGCAATATGTTGTCTTTTGTGACTGGTTTATTTCTCTTAGGATAATGTTTGCAAGCGTAATCCAAGTTGCAGCATATATTAATACTTACCTTTTTTTCTTACCAAGTATTATACATCCATTTGGTGACATTTGGGTTGTTATGATGAATAATGCGGTTATAAACATTTGTGTCCTTGAAGAGACTTTAGCCTTTATTCAGAGTGAAATAAAATTCTGTTTTTTTATTGGATCTTTATTGTATTTTTTCCCATTACCATTTAGTCCCCTTATACTCTTCTCCCCCCAGTAAAATTCTGTTTCAGAGCAGGGATCAGAGGAGTGATGACTTATGTTTTAACAGAATATTTGGCTGTTTTGAGAATAGTCTGGGGTAGGCAAAGGTAGACGCAGGGAGTCTAGTTCAGAGAGACCGTTGTGGATTGATTTAAGGTGGTAATGGTTGAGAAGGTGGTGACAGAGGTCACATTCCAGAGGTTTTTAAAGGTAGAGCCAAGAGGACTTGTTGACAAAATGGATATGTGGTAGGAGAAAAAGAGAGACATCAAAGATGACTTCCAAGTTTTTTGCCTGAGTAACTAGAATAATGGAGTTGCCATCTATAGCATGAGAAAGACTGAGTGAAGAAAGAGGTCTGGGGAGGGAAGGTCAGGAGTTAAGTTTTGGACGTGGGAATTGTGAAATACCTATTAGTTATTCAGGGTGTCAAGTAGACAGATAGATATATAGTATAGACATAATTTTACTTGTCCTTCTAACACCAGATAACTTGTATACCAGTTTAATCTTTTATTCACTCAGTTAAGAATTAGTAGATGCCTACTATGTACAAGGCATAGCTGTAGATATCCAATAAAGATAGTCTAACTCTGGTTATGCCTAAGACCGTATTGTACATGCTGCCAATAATCAGTAAGCAGAACATGGGATCAGGAGACATGAATATTAGTTATGTCTCTGTTCCAGCTGGGTTTATCGTCTTGGGCAGTATCATCACTTATGTGTGCCTCAGTTTCTTCAGCTTCAAAATGGAGGGTTGTGGCCTTGGCTGATGTAGGTCAGTGGATTGAGTGTGGGCCTATGAGCCAAACAACTGCGGTTCGATTCCCAGTCAGGGCACATCTCTGGGTTGCAGGCCAGTTCCCAGCAGGGGATGCACGAAAGGCAACCATACATTGATGTTTCTCTCCCTCTCTCTTTCCCTTCCCCTCTAAAGATAAATAAATAAAATCTTAAAAAAATAAAATGGAGGATTGAGTGAGATGACAGCCAAGATCACTCCCCCCGCCCACACAGAGCCCCCCAAATCCTTCAACTTGCTTATATTAATTGAAAGCCAGTTAACATCATGTGTTTGGAACTTTGCTGGGGAAGCAATTTCCTTCTGTGAATTCACTGGGCAAAGAAAAAGTCCGTCTGTATATTCCCGACTCTCCAGGGCCCCAGCCTTGCACAGCAGAGTGGTCTTGGTAGTCAGCCATAGCCATGCAGTTACGGAAAGAATGGGGGACTTAACACAAACACCGAGTAAGTTCTATGAGTGTTTTAGGAGACATATTTATAATGAATTTTAAACTGTATGTGCCAGCGTTTATTATTACTAGTACTAAAAAACATGAAGAAAAAGCTATGAGACAAATATTAACAGGGATTACACTGAAGAGGTATAGCTAACTGGATGGAGACATAGGTGTAGATATGCCGGTAAGTTCTTCTTTGGCAGAAGTGTTTCCCATCATCCTATTAACGTAGGTCTGGATATTATTGTCCAATAAGAAGTGTTTTCACACAGAGGTACAGTTACACTTAGTTAAAAATTATATATCTCAATAAATAAATCTTAGTGTCTAAAAATACATGCAAATATATTACATAGGTATATTTAAATGCGTAAATGTTGCACTATACAACTTTTTTTATGTAACATTCTTATGCCTACTTAGCTATGTTTCAACAAATTATCCATTCATTCAATAAATATCATTGAACATTGACTCTTATTAAGTCTTATTAAGAACAATTGCCCTCAAGATGCTCACAGATACACATTGTGGGTCCTAGAGCTCCTGAAAAGCCAGGAACTTAAAATGTGATGTGTGTGGAATCCAGGATATGGGGTTAAGCCTCATAAAAAGGGGGTCGGGATGGGATGCAAAGATTATCCCTAATTGCCCTGGGGTAAAATCCTCTTGGTAGGAAAGAATTAAGACACATGAGTCAGACTGGAGCTCAAGCCGACCTTTTGACAAAAGGAACTGAGTCAAGTAGGACATTGACTCACTATCAAATGTGTCATTCCAGCCAATGGGGAAGAATTTACAAAGCTCTTTGTGGGCCAAATGCAAATGCTGGAAGGGGAAGACATTCTTTCATTCCCAGGCACGACCCGTGATACCAGCAAAGGCAGAAGCAGCAGTGTTGGAATGAGGCCAGCCAGTGCCGAAGCAGCAGGGGACACCTGGAGCAGAAGGAACACCAGCAGAATTAAGGCCCCAGCAGAAAAGGCTGACAGCTGGGGACTTGGGATCCTGGTGACTTGACTGGGAAAGTTTAATAATACTAAAGGAAGTTCCTTGGTAGCAAGAATAAAGGGTTTCACAAAAGGGCTTTGTTGTCCCTCAGTCTCTTACAAGAATGATAAACCTATTTATCCTTAAAAAAAAAAAGATGAGCCTTCTTTTCTACAATATTATTTAAACTCATTTTCCCCATTTCGTAACCAGTTTGTCCTGTAGTGATAAAGAAAACATTATTTAACAGTGGAATCTGGGCAAAGTGTTTTGTCTAATGCCCCAACCTGTGGGTTGGAGTAGGGATCAGAGAAACTATCCCAAGGTAATCTTATGCATGCCCTTGAACATTTTTTCTAGGTCATTCTCCTGGGATAATTGGTAGTTATTCAGGTTGCAGGATTTGATATAGATTCTCTCTTAGAACAGGGAACATGGGAGAAAATATTAGAGCTAATGTGTGAGGAAATTTCTTAACCCTTAGTAGGCATGTTTCTGAATGTTTAATGTTGGAGAAAAGTGGATGTTTTCCTTAAATTACGTAAACGACACAGTGGATTTATTGTGACAGTGCGGAGCCAGCTAGGCTGCACTCTTTACCAGCATGTGTGGCCACGGGCAAGCTATTTCTTGACTTTTCTGATCCGTAAAATGAGTTACATCTGCCTGCATATCATGTTCCCATGCAGACTAAGTAAATATCGTGCATCAAGTGTTAAATAAAATGCTCAACTCATGGTAACTTCTGATAATTCAGTGACATACTGGGACTACTCCTTAGAAACTACGCTCTTTTATGAAGGATTAATACTTCAGGTTTGGTAACTAGGTGAAGTGCGCAAGTTTCTAAAATGTACAGACAAATGAGGGAACAAGTTTTGTATTCTGTATCAGGAGAAGAGAGGCACCTAAACAGAAATGGCTAAAGACAAAAACACAAGACTAAGAGCTCACACTCTGGCGGGCCAATAAAACATTTCATCTGAAAAAGCCTGGGAGACTGCAGTTTAAATCTTCCTTGGCTTTGTAATCTGACCTCTAGATTACTTTACAGCATCTAAAAAGAAGGGGTGATAGACTCTAAACCCCTGTCCTCTGTAATTTACAGGTTGCAAAACTGGTCTGTGTATCCATCTTTGCTACAGAAAGAAGACACCTCAGCAGAATTATTTCTTTTCTTTTTTTAATATTTTATTTATTTTTGGAGAGAGGGGAAGGGAAGGAGAAAGAAAGGGAGGGAAACATCAATGTGTGATGGCCTCTCACGCACCCCCTACTGGGGACCCGACCCAGGTGTGTGCCCTGACTGAGAATCCAACCGGCAACACATGGGTTGGTTCCCAGGCCCGGGCTCAATCCACTGAGCTACACCAGCCAGGGTGAGTTACTTCCTGAATGCATTAAAATCTCTAAATGTTAGAGCCAAAAGGACTTTTAATTGTAGCTTGGATTTCATTTTATACTAAGAATCATCTTACAGAGTCTAAGGGGCTTGCTTAAAACAGAAAAGCCAAAAAAAAAACAACCCCAAGATCCAAGATCTTCTCATCCCTTGTCCTACGTACTTTCTACTGCACATTGTTTCTGTTTCCGCTTTGCTTTGAGTGTTTTGGGGCGGGGCAGAGGGGGCTGGGCTGCATGTGAAGGGTTATGTTTCGACAAAGAATCAGGGGGAAGAAAGCCTTTATGGTCACATTGCAGTAGGCAGTGAGACAGACCTGAGCTGAGTAGGAACGGCACACCGGGTACAGAAGGTCTCCAGAACAGAAAGCCCCCAGAGCCTAGCAAAGGACAACTGTAGGCTGGGACCTTGCCCCCAGGGTAATGTCTCCTAACCTACCGTATTACTGGTCATGCAGTTTAGACCCCCTGACCTTTCATATAATTAGCCCTGTGGTAGACCCCTTAGAGGAGGAATAAGGGGCCTGGAGAACCGTCTCATAGGACTCACTTGCACAACCACTCCCTTAAACATTAAGCCCTAGAGATATAGCCCCTAGGTCTCAGCTGTGATTCAGCTCCAGGCCCAGAAAAGCAGTAATTCAGGAATGTTGACAACTTGGCTAATATCAGTACGAGCGCAGTGAAGGACCCTGCACTGGTGCGGACCAATTAGGAGAGGCCTGACGGGACACACCTGGAAAGCTAATGACTATTCTGTTTTTATTGAGATCCTCCCCTGAGGTCTCAAGATAAACTCCTTCAGACTAGCACCCAAGTACTGGGTCCTTGTCTAAAGGAGTTTTATCTTTCTCCGGAGCACCCTGCCCCTTCCCCCGTCCTTCCCCTAGGTGTGTTCTTTTTGCCTTTCTTTTTCCTAAGCTTCAAGGGCCCTTCCTTTGCCTCTGTAACTTGTTTTCTAAGCCCACTCAGTCCAACTGGCTCACTTTTCCTACCTCTGTGACTTTCTGGATAAACTTTCTATTATAATTTGAGTTTCTTTGCTCTGAATTCTTTCTTTGCCAAACGCAGGTACTGAGGTTGCTGTACCGAGATCCGATAACATTCCGGTGGCATTTGGCTGCTAACAGTATGTCTATTCCTGTGCCCCAACCTATAATTTTTACCTATATGATTTTCAACCAGAAGTATTTGGAAACATGGGATGATTTTTTTTCAGTAGTCACTATGACTTGGAGGTTGCTACATGCAACCCCATATATATGTATAGTGTGTGGGACTCAGAAGTGCAGCAGAATTTGGCACAATAAATTGTCATGCACAAGTGCAATAGTGGTCCTGATAGAAAAAAATGACGCATTGACCATGTTTCAGGAATCGTGCTGCTAAATACTTGAAAATATTATTCCCATTTAAATCACACAATAAATTAGTAAGATAGTAATATAAAATGCTTGTTTTACAGAGTAGAGAACCAAGGCACTAAAGGGAAAACTTGCCTGTATGTATGTCACACACATGATATACACATGATGTGTATATATGATATGTGCATGTATATATCATATATGACATGCGTGTAACACCGAATTATAAAATATCTGGAGCATGAAAAATGGAAAACCATTAATCATATCTTACTACATTAATACAATCACCTTTCACATTTTTATGGATTTCCTTCTATATTATTGCCTATGCATCTGGCTTTTAAAAATATAATAATATGTACAGAAATGCAACTTTATATTTTTAACTTTCATTAACACACTATAAACAACCCCTCACTGCTATATAGTCTTCATAACCATTATTTTAAAAGAAACTATAGTATGCAAATTAGTGGCTATACCATAATTTTATCAAACATCATTTTTTGGTCTTCTTTATTCATTACATGCATAAGAAGAATATTTATCATTTATCCTCTCCTAAATAACCTCTTATATATGAAACTGAGGGTCCTCATGACTTTGATTAAATTTGGCTTTAAATCCTAGCTCTGGAATCAGTCCATGTATACCAGGGGCCTAGCCTTTCCGCCCACCCCCCCACCCCTGATCATCAACAACCCCCAGGGCAGCAGAAGACAGTAGCCCAGACCTCTGGCAGGCTAAACATAGCATCTTGACCTAAGTTGTTTCAGCTTATCATACCTAAGGTGGAATAACCCCTGACTACTTCTCTGTGAAACTAGACAAAGGGACACTGAAAAAGACCTCTGAACTGTCCTCAAGACCTGAAAAAGTTATTTATTATCCTCACCCCACTCCTGACTAATCAGCTCCCAGCCTGATGCCCAAACCCCGAAACCACAGTATCTTGTGAGTTTGCTCTACAGAATCTGTAACCTACATGTCATTGGAGAGCTGAGGCTTTTGAGCACTAGATCCCCATTCTCCTGGGTGGCACCATTCACAATAAAACAGCCAATATTTTTCCACTGCAATTTTCTGTGTCTACTGTTTGGCTTTGCCAGTGCCAGGTAGACAAATCCTTTCTTTTCTCTAACATATTTCTCTCCCCTGCTCCCTGCAAGTCTTACTCAGGTTTCGGCTACACTTTTAATAGTTCTAGAATCCCTCTCTGCCTCTGTTCAAGCTAGTCTCGTATGTGAAACATACTTCGACTGTCCTATTTTTGGCTTTTCTCTCTTTTAGAGGAAGCGAAAAATAGAACATTTAGTATGTTCTCTGAAAAGCTTTTTTGAGAGGCTACTATAATACCTGTGTGTTTGGGTGTACTGTGTGCTTACATTTATCAAAAAACTTATTATAAAAAAATTTTACTTCCATCATAATGGAATAACTGGTAGTAGACTTGTCCTCTTATCCTAACAATAACTAGAACATTGAACAAATATGTGAAATGACTGTTTTTGGGATTTGAGCAATAGGCATAACAAAGCTCTGCTTACTGAAAAAAAGGGAAACAAGTGAAAATCCCAATGATTGCCCATTTTTGTTCTTGAAGTCACTCTGCAAAATATGCTGCAGGGAGAAAGCATACATAACACAGCAGTCTCACTGAAATGAGAAGAAAAAGAGATCAGAGGTCAAGGACGCTGAGATGGCTAGAATCTGCAGAGCAGAGGGCCAGAGCAGTGGGAGCTAAACAGGAAAAGATCTCCAGTGAGCTGCCTAGCACCCTCCCGAGACCTGATGAATACTGAGACTGTAAATACCCAGAGTAAAACGTCAGGGGGCGGGACAAAGGACGATGAAGGACTGCATGCTGAATAATTCTCAGAACTCGCAGGATGTTGGGGAGATAGATATTCAAGGTCCAACAAGTCAGAGAAAAGAGACATTACTGAGCATACAGTAGAAACCTGAAAAAAATCTTACCAAAGTGGTAGGACTAAACTAGTTCTAGAATAAAGGTTACTCCGGGGCAACCTCTAATAAAATTTAAAATTAAGTCTCTAAAGTATTATATTAATTTACCACTCTTTTAAAAAAGACATCAGAATTGATACCTGACACCATAACATCACCTGGTCTAACTTCCAATGAAAAATTTCTACACATGAGAAGAAGGAGGAAAATGGGATTCATAACCAGGAGAAAAATAAGTTAATATTAATGACCCAAAAATGACAGATGTAGCAGGAACTTTAAATCAGTTCAAGGATTTAAAGAAAAATGTAAGTATAATACAGAGAAAACTAAAGATTAAAAAATAAAATAGAAATCATACAGTTAAAAAATACAGTATCCCAAATAAAAAAATTCACGAAATGGGTTTAGCAAATTAGACAGTACAGAAGGAAAGATCAGTGAATTTGAAGACATGGTAAACTGAAATATACCCAAAGTAAAGCACAGAGAAGAAAAAGGCTGAAAAAGAATAAATAGTAACAATGGCTTGTGGGATAATGTATTAGAAATTTAAAATATAGATAGAAATTGAAGCTGGCACTCTGTATCGGCCCCTGATGGCTCCCTGCTGGCTTCCCGGCTTCAGACTGTCACCTGTTGACTAGTTAGTTGATTCCCTGCCCTGGGCCCTAGATGCTCCCCTGCTGTTCCTTTGTCCTGGGCCCTGACCACTTCCCTTCCTCTCCTGTGTCCTTGGCTTTTACAATTCTGTATCTCCTGCTTGTACCAGGAGACCTCTCCCTCCCTACTTTGTTGCAAAGGTATTTAACCACCCACCTGACCCCTCCTCAGTGCCCAGAATTTGGAAGCTGTCTCCTCTGGGCCCACACGTGTAATAAAGGCTTACTCCATCATCCCAGATGGTGTAAGAGTTCATTTTTCCGCAACAATAATACCAAGTTATGCAGTATACATGTATTTCAATTCCCACAGGAGAGGAAAAATCATGACTGAAAGTTGTCCAAATTTGATGAAAACTATAAACCCACAGACCCAAGAAATTCAACAAATACCAAGTGAAATAAACACTTGCATGCACACACACACAAACAACGAACCAAGGCACATAATAAATTACTTAACACCAGTGTTAAAAATAATATATCCCTGACTGGGGTGGCTCTGTGGATTGGGTGTCATCCTGCAAACTGAAAGGTTGCTGGTTCTACTCCTGGTCAGGGCACATGCCTGGTTTATGGGTTTGGTCCCTGGTTGAGGTTGTGTGGGAGGCAACTGATCAATGCTTCTTTCCCTCTCTTTTTCTTCCCCTTACCCTCTCTCTAAAAACAAATAAATAAAATCTTAAAAAAGCTATCTAAATGCACCGAGAGGAAAATAGACATATTCCACAGAGGGGACATTATCAGAAAAAAATGCTAGCCAGAAAAATAAAATGTATCATGATATTTAAAGCATTGAAGGAATTAGGGGAGAAAGTCAATCTGGAATTATATATTCAAGAAATATGTCCCTTAAAATGAGGTTAAATATAGTTTCTTTCACACAAAATCTGCATGAATATATTTCCAATAGGCCTGCACTGCAAGAAATGATAAAAGAAATTCTTCAGGCTAAAAGATAATCATACCAATGGCAATTGAGGCATAGATTGCCCCTAATACACGGTAGTGGTCCAGTTGCTAACATGTTCAGGTGGTGATTTAAAGAATGTTTTAATGAAGGAGGATGACTTCTTGGGTGTAATGGCCCAACCAGGAGAGTGAGAGGAATGCTTACAAGGATGATGGAATTGGCTAGTTGTTGCTAAGTTGTATCTTACAGATCCTCTGTCTTGCATAGGGATAATGAAAAGCTAAAAATGGTTAACAATAGAAAATTAATCGTGAAGGCCAGAGAGCCTCTGTTATCTTAGAAAGATGCCCTTATCTCCTGTACTGAGTATGCTAAAAACCAAACTCAGAATTAAATAGAGTTCCTAGCTTCAAAGACCATTGAATACATAAATAAAGACAGTCTATTATGCTACTATCAAAGCCCTGGTTGGGAAAATCTGGGATACTGATACATGGGATGGGGATAATTGCATAGACGCTCCTAAATAATTTCCCTCCCTAGACTTATTAGAGCCTGCCGAGGTGGCCTCCCCCTCCTCACTAAGAGTTAGCACTCCAGAGACCTCTCCTCCATCATTCAACTCAGTTCAAGATACCAAGTCAAAAGGTGTGTAGAGCGACAGCATAACCCAGCCAGGTTCATTTTGGACCTGGTAAGGTAGGTTAGGGTCTGTACTCTAAATGAGCTGTGAGAATTAGCCAGATGTTCCAGATGGAGTCAAGGGGAAGTGTGTGTGGGACTGAATTTTGAGAACATTTTATCAAAGGAGTTGGAACATAAGATTGAGGAAGGGGGAATTTATTGACTTGGAGGAACTCTCTTGAGATGTTGGACTTAGCGTTCTCCCAAGAAACTGAGAGGACAGTGGAAACTCACTACAAGGCCAACTGATGAAACCAATGGTATATGCAGAGCTTTGTGGAAATCCTTGAATTTCTGCGGCATATGGTGGACTGTTGGGAACTGCCCTGCCTGGTTTCACAAGCTGTAACCCCCTCATGGCTAAAGCTGAGTGAGGGACCTTCAGACCATAAGCCACTAAGGAGACAAAGCTTATCTCCCTGGCAGGGGCACCATCTCTGCTCCTTTTAATTCACCCTGCCTGGCCCCCAATGCTTGATCAGTTAGCCAATAACGGGTAAGATTCCTAAAGGGAGGCATGACCTAAGACAGGTACGATCACAGGGACCACCAGGAAAGGACTTGGGGCTACAGAAAAAGGGGTGACGGACCCTTGTCCCATGGCTTTGACATAGCCTGAGTCCTCATTTTTGTCTGCAAAAAGGCTCCTAATCTCTTGGCTGCCTTATTTCCCCTGCCTGACTTAAGTCTGAAACTATACTATAAACCTGAAACAATGCCAGTGGTGGGTGCAGCCCTGTGCTAGAAAGGGCTGGTTCCCTAGGGCAATCAGGCCAAAGAAAGAATGCATAAAATCCTGTGAAGCCTACTTTGCTAATACTCTTAATTTAAGTAAGGGACCAAGCAGGAAGTGAGTTTGTTCCCCAAAGTTTTATGGCCCTTTAACTATCTGACCATGACTCAGAATAAATCCTCTGAGTTCTTTGAATGTTATCTATTGTTTAATCATTTTTGCCTCACAGTGACTGATGAGCTTTATTCCTGTGCAAATGGAACCCAATAAAAGCCTGTCAAGGCAAGGGTTGGGGCGCTCTCCCCTTGAGAGAGTGGCCGCGCCGTCCCTTTTCCTCCATAGGACTCAGCAGTTCATGTGAACTTGTCTCGTATCTCATCCACAATGCAGTGGACACTGCTTGCCAGTGTCCACGTCACTGGACAGAGAGAATAAAATGCTTAGGCAATGGGCACGCTGGAGCAGACATATCATGTGAGACTCAAAGACCCATAAGAGGATTTCGTTTCATGAAGGTTCCAAAGGTCACACAATTGACTAAGGTCTTCAGGTGCAGGTCAGTGAGAGAGACATTAGCATCACTAGGAAGTTCGGTGGCAGCTCTCTTCTAAGGCCAGGGCTGACAGTAGCCCAGGTAGGAGAACTTGGGTTATTGAGAGGAAGGGGGATGTGGCCAAGTGGTATCGCTTAACCACAAGAAGCCAAGGGTTCACAATTGTAATGAGCAAAATTGATGTGCCATCCAAGAGGACTTGACCCACAGAGTTGTGAAGATGGAACACCGCGTCTCTAGGGGGAAAAATAGATAAGGAGTCAAAAATAAAAAAGGTACTGCTCTATCTCTAATCAAAACAAAGCAAGAACGGGTAAACAGGGGGCTGAGAACAGTTGCTTCAATAAAAGTTTATGATTGTTTGCTTAGTTTCTGGGCCTGTGCCAAATACCAAACCTGCATTCCATCTCTTTCAGTTGGGGTCCAGTCAGGAGACAGAAATAACACTGTGATTTAAAAAGTGAAATCCAATATAAAACATTATCCAGCTATCATAAAAGAGTAAGTATAAGGGATAAATGTACCTTGGGGTTGAGGAGAATAATCAAGGAAGGGCAAACATGGTCAAGAGTTCAGGGCTCATTGGAGAAGGTATAGAAGCCGAGTAGATGATAAAAAATTCTCTGATTTTTCAGACCAGAGCTAGTCCATAGTCACTGGGCAAGCAGGAAGTACCCCTCTGGGGCACAGGTAAGCCACAACCAGTGGTTGTACACAGGGTGTAAGAGAAAGGGACTTCCACAGGTAAGGGAGCTGAGAGTTAATGGGCCTGAGTTTGTCATCTATTTTTCTGTAAGTACTGGAGTGATGTCAAAAGAATTCATCCCATGCCGTATCCTTATAGGCAATCTGACTCCATAAAGGTCAAACACAGTAGGCACTTAAGCTTCCAAGGCACAGGCTTCCACTGGCATGCATCACAATCGACCACAGCTTGATTAATTGTGAAGCCATTGCATGCACGGGCTACTAATATCCCATTTCCCATTAGCAATGCACTCAGCATGGCACTCAAGATAAAAATGCTACCTCTGGAATCAAGCATAACAAGAACCAAAGGGCATGAGTAAACTGCATAATCAGGGATTTGACAACCCCAAATAACCCTTCTTATGGTTAAGTATCCACTCCTTAGGCAGATATGGACTGCATGGCACACAGGTAGACTGAAGTAGCCACTTACAGGTCCACCATTTAGGCTTCAAGGGAGGCCTTCCTGTCCAGCTACAGTTGCAAAGACAGCCTCCATTTTCAGGGCCTTCAGGATTCATTTTTGTTTTTGAACTGAGACCTTACTCTTTCAGGCAACCCCAAGCCAGTGGCTACAGAGAATCGGTGTATGTTATGAACTGAAAGCCATGTGCCCCATATTCATATGTTAAAATACTAATGCCCAGTGTGATAGTATTAGCAGGTGGGGCTTAGGTCACGAAGAGGAGTTTCTTGTGTTATGAGGGTAGAGTCCTCACAAATGGGATTAGTGTTCCCACAGGAGACCCCACAGAGTTCCATAGTCCTTTTCACCAAATGGGGACGTGGCATGAGGTCTGTGACCCAGAGGAGGATTCTCTCTCAATCATGTTGGCACCCTGATCTTGGACTTCCTGTCTCCGGACCTGTGAGAATTAAAGTTCTGTCAGAGTTTATAAGTTACCTAGTCTTTGGTGTTTTGTCAGATTTGCATTTGCAGCCTTATGCCCTTCCTTTGTTGGAAACCATCAAAATGTCTACGGTTTGTCTTTTTAAAAAATACATGCAGATACTAATAAATGTGTGTTTATGTATAATACATATATGAATCCTCCTCTCCCTTTTCTAGATAAATGGTAACATACTATACATGCTTTCTCTTCCTTGCTTTTTGTACTTAACGCTGTATCTTAAAGATAACTCTATAGTAATAAATAGAAATCTTTCTTTTTTTTACATCTGCCTGATATTCTATTATATGAATATGTATAGCATGTTCATCTAACCCTCTATTGATGATATAGGGTTGCTTTCAGAGCACCATTATCAGTTTATCTTTAGGATAGAATTTGAGAAGTAGATAATTATTAAGTCAAAGAACAAATTAATATATAATTTTACTAGATACTAAGTGGCATTCATTCTTTAATTTGCTGCTGAGTCCATTTCTGTTCTTTAATTTGCTATCTCCCTTCAAGCAGCCTGTCTCTTTTCAATCAAACAGGACAGTTGAAATTTCTTTCAACATTTCTTTTATTCCCTGCCATCATCAAAGTAGACATGATATTAAAATAATCTGCATTCTAGGGATGTTTCAGATTGAGTTCTGGCTTTTGATCCCTGAAGCCACTGCTTTAATTCAAACCTTTGTGAACTCGTGGTGCCTTGGTACATAGGGCAGAGTACGTAAGAGGATCTGACTTGGTTGGAAGGTCAGGGAATGCTTGTATAAAAAAAAAATCCTAAATTTATATCTGAGGACCAGACAGCCATTTACCAGAGAAAGGGATGCACGAAGGGTAGGAAGAATGGAAAGAAATCCAATGAGTTAGAAGCATAATGAGTAAAAGAAAATAAACTGGAGAGGTAGGTTGAGGCCAGAACGTGCGGGTTTGTGAGCTAGATGAGGAATTTTTTATTTTATTCTAAAATATAAAGAGACCGTATCAACATTTAAACAACAGGGTGACGTGATCAGACTTGGGGATTGAAATGTGCTTCTCACAGTTCTGGAGACTGGGAGTTCAGCATCAGGGCTCCAGCGTGGTCCTTCCGGCTGCTGGGTGAGCAAACACTGAAGTACTCCAAGTAGAAGATATTGAGGCACCTTGGCAGCGGTGGAGGGTAGCACAGTGGACAAATTCAAGAAATATTTTTTAAAGATTTAATATAAATTGAATTAATTAAAATGCTTTAAAATCTCTACAAATAGGACCTAGTGATGGATTGTTAAGGAAGTGTTTCTCTTCATGTTGTCTCTGCTTCTGTGTCTTGATGGACAGCGATACCAACCACTGAAAGACAGCCAGGCTGGGCAGTGAGGAAGGCAGGGTGGAGACAATAAGTGTTGTTTTTTTTTTTAACGGGTTGAGACTGAGCTGTAGTTGAGATTCTAAGAAAAGATAGCAAGTACCAGATGGAAAACAAGGTCAGAGGAAAGGACTGGGTTGATGTTATACACGTATGAGTCATCTGCAAATGACATCATGGGTGTATATGAGAATGCCTTGGTATGTAATGAGGAGGGCAGAGGCCTAGACCGAGTCTTGAGGGCTGACACTAATAGCCAGATGAGGAAGAGTAGCACACCGATGTAGGAAAGAAGTCCCAACATGTGAGCAGGGTTAAAAGGAAGCAGGGAAAAGAGAATGTATCAAGGAGAAAACGCTTACTTGTGTAGACTGCTGTTTGAGGTTGAGTTAAAACAAAGCTATAAAAGATCGTCTTTAGATTGAGCAACAGAGAAGTCATTAGAAACTTCTATGAGGGCAGTCTCAGTGAAGCAGTGGAGTTGGAAGCCAATTTAAAGTGAGCTGAGGCGTGATTAGGTGGAGAAAAAGTTGAGACAGCTTTCCCGTTAGAGACGTCTGCCTGGGAGAGGAAGTACAGAAGTGCGAACAGAGCTGCATGAGGACGTGCAGTGAAGAGAGGACTTTTACCGATGGGAGGGCATTCTGAACACTGATGGGATCGATACAGTAGAGAGAGATTATTGCTGCACGAAGGAGAGGGAAACGAGGGGGCAAGTCCCTGAGATGACCAGATCTATATGGCGGAACCGGCTGACAGCAGAAGGGCCACTTCGTCAGATGAAATGGGGAAGGAGGAGGAGACAGGGGCAGGCAGAGATGGGTTTGTTGGTCTAGTGATAAGATAACGAAAGAGTACCCATCTGGTGGTGTCTATTTCCCCAATTAAATTTGAAGTGAGGTTGCCAGTTGAAGGTGATAGCAATGGGGCTAGGAAGTATGAGGCTAGAGAGCCTTTGAAACAGATATCTCAGAGAATGTGAAAGGGAGCTCGTAAGGCACATGTAGTGTGGTGGTTGGCCAGTGTCAACAGCGCATTTTACTCATCAACTGACAATATGCCTGTTCTTCTGTATTTACCATCCTGTCTTGCAAATTAATCCAAATTGATCTCTACAAGAGTTTAGTCTGAATTAACCAGAAAATGGTTTCGATTCTCCACTTATGTCTTAGCCTGGATCTCCCATAACAGAGCCTAAAGCAGAGGGCTTCTGTGCTCTTATTTTACTAAGGAGCTCAGTTCCAGGGAAGAAGACTGAAGGGCAAGGAGGGTGTAGCAAGGAAGTTGAGAAAGTTATGTTAGTCCTTGCCAAGTGCAAATGGTTGCTGGATTTGAAAGATTGTACTCTTAAGAATTAGGATGTGCTGTGTCTCAGGACTGCCCACTTAGGAAGGAAGCGGGTATAAGATTTTATCCATTGGCTATGATCTGAATTTCCAGGTTGTAAATGCCTAGGTGCATGCAGACATCTAGTAGGGAGCTCTGGGGTGGGAGGAGAGACTTGCAAGGCGGGGTTAAGAGGTGAAGTGCTTTCTTCAACTTAGGTTTGTGTGAGTTGAGAGCCCTTACAGAGCTGGCTGGCCCAGCAGCAGCTGGAATGAGGGACAGATACATCCAAAGATGTATCTGATACAATTTACAGCTTGGAATATAGCTTACTTGATTTGACCAAAGACCAGAAAAACTTTAGAAATACAGGCAAAAATGGAATTCAACTAGCCGTTTCTAACCTGCTTGGTGAGCTGATCAGAGGTTTTAAGATGACTTTTATACAGCAGGAGAAGTTGAGATTTGCTTTGGGCAGACTTGTTATGCAGGAAACAATTTTTAAGTTATTTTAACAGAGCAGAAGAGAGCCAGGGATTTTGAATGCTGACTTGCTGGTCTTGATCACAAAGCACTCCTGTCCTGCCATCTAGTGTTCACAAGTTTATTGGAGGGAAATGTGGAAGGGGCGGCTCTGCCTGGGTCCCAATGGTGGTGCTACCAGCACCTGTGACGGGACAATTTCTAGCTATGCGGTACTGCCCCAGGTGCTTCAGGATATTTATGTCTCTGCCCCCCCCACCTCACCTCACTGCTGCCCCCAGAGGACTGAAAACACCGCCAGGCATTTTCACATGTGCCCCAGCACCTCGACTTCGACCATTGAGAACCATTGCAGGAGCTGTTGATGGGAAGCCCCAGGCTTACAGAGGAGGAACGAGGACTTACAGAAGGTACAGAACAAGGTCACTTTAGAGATAAGCTGTGAGTAGGTACTCCATATGCAAGTCCTTTTCTAAATCCTGTTTCCGTACGGAGGGCCTTTAAGTATCTTTATAGCACTCTGAGTGTATTTGTCATATGACACAATGTATTTTAAAAATTCTGTTTTTACATAGCTGTAGTCCATAAAGTGAGATTCACTTGTAAGAGTGTCACGGTAGCAAAGATAGAGTGGCTGGTACATCAGAGAAGAGTCACAAAACACGACAATCGTTACCAGTGTGAGCAAGAGCACAGAAGGAAATTTTAAACGAACCACGCTCTTCAGCCTAGACATTAGACTGGGGATTCAATGATGATGGCCTTCTAGCATATGAAGGGTTTCCACGCAGAGACTGCTGTGCGCATGTGACATGTGGTATAGTCTGAGATGTTATCAGTTCATGGTGATTGCCTTGGGAGAATGTCCGTATGGTGTTTGAAAGCTGGTCAAGCACTTCCATATACATTATCTCATTTTAATAATTTTTGTAGTGTTGAGTTAAGAGTGTAAATGTGTATATCTTATGTACACATGTAAAAGATGAGGAAAAAACAAACATTACTGATAAAAATGAGAGAAGGGACTATTGAATATAAACATATCCAATAACCCAGATTTTGATTAGACAGGAAGATGGGAGTTCAGGCCTGACCACCTGACATCCAGGTACTATAGGGAGCTGATTGATTTAATTGAAGGTGGAGATATGTATTACGAGATCTGACTAACTGAACAAACCAACAAAACATCAATCAAAGTGAAATTAGTTTCAAAGAAAAACTATATATGCATGACAAATCGCAAATATGAAAAAATACTATGTAAGCATGACAAATTGCTTTCAATGAGAACAAACCCCAAATTTTAGAAAATAGTGGAGTTAGGAACCTAGGATTATAGGCAATGCATCAGACACAATAAAAAGGCAGGACACAAAGATGATATAAGAGGAAAGCCTGGGAAGAAGAGAGTTTTGAGAACTCCTTATGAGAACACAACTACCTGCCAGTTGCCACCATGTATTTAATTATTCATGAGAAATTGTCCCTTCTGTTATCTATGTCTGTTAGCCCAGAAAAGTAGAAATGGGTGCCTGATGTAAAGGGTCAGAGTGATTGACTAAGTATTTCCTGTATGCTGTGTTTATTATCTCCCTCTTTGACACTATTCACTCAACAAACAGAGCACCCACTGTGTGCCAGGCACACCTGTAGTCGCTGGGGACACAGTAGAGAACAGAATAAATATATGTATTCTTGCCCTCATGAAGATTACTTTCTTGTGGGGGCAGTGGGGGAGGAATAGGGAATTTAAAAAAAACAAAGTAAAGTAAAACAATATAGTATGTAAACGGTGATGAGTGTTACAAAGATAGCAATGCAGGGAAGGGTAATAGGAACCACTGGCTCATCAGAGAAAAAATATAATATTTGTTGCTCAGGATAAAATATTAAGTGAAAAGAGCAGGACTGAAAACTGCATGTAAGTACATTGTCTATTATTACATAAAAGTACATTTAACACAATACACATAGAAAACAGAGTCAAAGGGAATACTGCTAAAGATTAAAGTGATTTTTTAATTGATGAAATTAGGAGTAAAATTTAAAGTGCTTTTCTTTATATTTGCCATTGGATTAGTGTTTCTGTGATTAGCATGCATGACTTACAAATTAGAAACAATAAAAATTTAAGATTTTTCCATCCTCACTAAATAGAATGGTTTGCATTTCGGCACAGTGTATTCGTACTGGCTATGTAGAGGAACCATTTTCCACAGAGGTAAAACAAAACCTTCCCGAAGCTCCCCGTGTCTTTCTTCATCATTATTCACATTGCTTTCAACTAACATGTTATTCAATTTTATTTGTTTCTCTTTCTTTTTAATTTTTCTTTACTGATTTTGTAGAGAGGAAGAAAGAGAAAGAGAGTGGGAGAGAGAAATATTGATTTATTTTCCCCCTTATTTTTGCATTCATTGGTTGATTATTGTATGTGCCCTGACTGGGGGGGTCAAACCTGCAACCTTGGCGTATCAGGACAACTCTCTAACCAAATGAGCTACTCAGCCAGGGCTGGAAATGTTATTAAATTTAAAATTTTTGCACCCAAAGCCCCCAAGTTCTCTCCCCTCACTCACCTAACTGCTTAAACCACTCATGGGCTAGTTATTATCCATTTTCTTGTATTATTAGCCTCCCCTTGAGTGGCAATATGACATAGTGGTTGAGAACCCAGATTCCAGAGACAGGCAGCCTGGGTTCAAAGGCCACCTTGATGCTCACTAGCTATGTGACTGGCCAAGTCACCTAATTTTTCTGTGCCCCCATTTTCCCACTCAGAAAACAGGATAAGTATAAGTTCTATCTCATAGATTATTGTGAAGAAAAGTGATTTCACTCATGTAGCGTGCTTGGAACATGTTTGGTATATATTAAATGTTATTCATTATTATTCTAAATTTAATTTTCTGGAAGGCAGGGACCACATTTGATATTTCTCTATATTCTTAGCTACAGTTAAGCACGGTGCTAGGAAATGCACCCGACCATTACATCGTGCGGGAAGCAGGTGAGATCTGGGGTGGGTGAGGGGAGAATGAAATGTCAGGCAATTGTCACTATTATGTTTGTAATCCACTCTATCATTGTTTCACATGGATAGCAGATATGAAGGCGGAAGCTCTGAGAACTTAAAACAGCTTGCCTGAGATCGCCCAGCTTTCAAGTGCAGATTAAATCCGAGTTGGACTCTTCTCCTTGTACTGGGTTTTGGAAATGAATGTGAGTAAATGGATGAGTGAATTCGAGAAGGGTCTGGAATTGTCTTTTGAGCTCCTTCTGTGTTTATTTATTTACAAGTGTATTCTCGGAACTTCACACAGTGCTGACTTCACAGGAGGAGCTCAATAAATCTTTATCGTTAGATGAATAAATCAGTGAAGTAAGGGGCAAAGGAACAAATCAAGGAATGAATGGACAAAATGACCTTTCAAAAAGTTACTTTCAGCTGTAATATCTAGTCTCCTACATTCAGCACATGGCAGATTCACGATAAATACTTCTATTCAGTACCTGGAGAAAGTAATTCATTACCTGTTGGCTACATGTACAAATTCAGACCAACTGATACACAATCACCAGCAGTTTTTTTAAAAAAGATTTTATTTATTTTTAGAGAGAGGGAAAGGGAAGCGGAAAGAGGCAGAAACATTGATATGCAAGAGGAACATTTATCATTTGCCTCTCCCACACCCCGCAATGGGGGACCAGGGCCACAACCCTGCCATGGGCCGTGATCAGGAATCGAACTGGCGACCTTTTGGTTCACAGGAGAACACCGAATGCAGTGAGCCACGTTAGCGAGGGCCCATCTGAAGTTTTATTTGTATAAAATGAAGAAGTAGTATGTCTCTAATTGTACAACGATAAGCTTCATTTGCTTGGCTGTTGGTTCTCTTGGAATAGACAAGGAAATTCAAATAAATCTGTGTAGTATAGCCCAAATACCTTTTTTTCTCGTTTCTGATTTAAGGAAGTTTGAGAAAACACTTTTGTTTCTATTTTAGATGATTGTATCTTCTCCTGGAAGAAGCATTACACATACTTATTTTGGTTCAAATGAGTCCTCACGTCCTCTTAATATAAATATGAGAGAAACACCATAAGTTTAAAATAAAATGGTTTTGTTTATAATCATATGTTGACACGATAAAAACATGTTAGCACATCTGCGGGGTATAGTGAAAATCTGCTGCAAAAATCAGTAGTAAAAATAATTTTCATTTAGATGAAAAATACCAGATAGTCCAGGAATGAGCCAACATGTGTCTCTGTGAAGGAAGTGTATGTCCCATGGGGGCTTACAAAACATTTTTTTAATTTATAAAAATATGCTTTCTTGCATGTTTTTAGAGTATATAAAAGTACTCTTATTGAACATGGCATAATATCATTGTGTTTTATATGGTTATAATCTTTCTATTCACACATAGAGATCTACAGCATTGTAATTAGTTTTAGAACATGGAGGTTGCTTTGAGATAGCCAGTTAGTGATCATATGCAAATATTGTGTAGTGAGAATAAAAAGATGAGTGCTAGTCATAGAGGATTTAAAAATTTTGTGATCTACCACCAACATATCACATTGAACAGGAAATCTTTCTTCGTGTTAGAACTAGAGCCTTGTTTAAATGAGGAGATTACTGTTTGGTATTATTATTATTTTATATTGATATATATAATTATATATACATATAATTTAATCTATTATTTATATATCTGTGTAGTTATATTATCATTGTTGCCATAGAACACGGTTTCCTTTCTTTGTTTTGTTTCCTCTGGTCATTGGTGGAGAGTAAAAACTGAAGTAATCA
>PVKM010018781.1:0-24773 GCA_004027735.1 Carollia perspicillata | reverse complement strand
GTATAGCTAACTTCCATTAAAAACATTTGTAAGTGTTTACTATTTCAGAAACCAAATACAGATTTAAAAAAAAAATGTGACAGTAACCCTCCAGGAACATCCAACTGGGAAAACAAAACAAAGCCCTATACAGACACTCAACACATACATAAAACGTAAGTGCCATCATAAGTCTAGTTGTCTGAATGCGCGTGGACACTGTGAGGAAAGGGAAATCGTGCATATGGACTTGACTGTGTTACAGACTGAGTTTAAATGTAATGAGTTGTAGGACACAGTCTACCTTCCTTCTTACTCAAAAGGATGATGTACTCTATAGTTGTATTCATTGTGAGTGGTCTGAAGTTGGAATATAAAGTATTTGGGGCATTAATATTTAAAAAATGTCCACATCGTATTATTCATTGTTTCTCCCTCTCGCTGATTTTTTAAATGTTAATTAAGCACATACATAATATTGGGATTCTAACCTGTACGGACAGATGTGGTAGAGTAACCAGCAGTATGTGACGGTAAATATTGGAGTGACTCTGCCTGATGCTTTCAACAAGTGTTCACCAGACACTGATGAACAACAGCCTGAGCAGCAAGACTTAAGACCTAACTTTTGGACCGCACTTCAAGCCCTAGGGGGCAGTAATGGAGTTCCCATGCTTCTGGGCGTTTGCCAACACTGTCCGGGAACGCAGATACAACTTGAGGGATACGAGAATCACGTCTTCAACTTCTCTATGTCCTTTTATTAAAATTAACCTGCCCAAAATGTCACCCTTTGCCCATTTCCTAAAGAAAGGCATTTCTCCTTCGTTCTCAGTGCAGACATCGCCCTGTATGGAGAAGACACTGAAGGACCTGACAACGGAGCCAGCATAGGAGGGGCATGACGCTGGCGCAGGTAGGGAAAAGTGTGCGGCGAGTGACTAGGAAACCAGTGTACGTGCCAGTCCAGTGGTCTCCCACCTTTGCTGAGGGCAGTGTTGAGGAAGAACCAGGCCAGGCTTTGCCCAACAAAACACTGGGTTTATTTTTGATGGTGGACTGACTATAGGGTCTTTCACTTCTAAATCTGTAGGGGTTTAAATAATTGTGTGCCACGACGTAATAATACTTTCCCTTTCACTTACTTGCATGAAAAAGTTTTTCACTGGTTTCGGTCATAAAGTTGGAAAATAAGAATAGAATTAATGCAGAACACTATTGTATTCAACCAATAAGTAATATTTACTAGGATATCTATAAGCTAAATTTTCAAAGGCTTATCTATTTAATTCAGACCAATTTTGAAAAGTGTTCACTTACATATTATACAATTACAGTAGTCATATGTGCAGCAATATTTATTTGAATCAATTACACAAAACTAATAATTATTACATCTGAATCCAGAGTAAAATTTCTTTAAAAATCTGATCTTTATATTAAATTTAAAAAGTATATATGTGTATGTGTATATATAACATATAAATCCACACAATTTAATGTGTATATATTTTGCTGGGAAAATAAACACAGTATTTTAAGCATAAAGTATATTAATTTAAATTTTTGGAATTATAAATACAGGGTCCAGCAGAAGTAAGATCTGCTTGAGTGTGGTTGGTAGGTTAATAATATGGGTGCAATAATTTATAGTTTTAATTTGAATATTTCACCTAAAATGTCATATGGTATGCTTGAGTGTGATATTGTTATGTTACAGTATGATTTTTTAATAACACTATAAATACTAGTTGTGCTGGACCCTGTATTTATTCAAAGAGAAGAGGAAGGTTGTGAATTTTTTCATCTTGTATAGATTTTCAGAGTTTATAAAAGAAAGGTGGTATCAAATATCTGTGGCACATAAACTATATTGAATATTTTAAATGATGCAATGATTTGGTTTTGTTTGGAATAACCATGTTTATAACATATTAGAAATTTACTTTTAACTGTTGAATTTTGTGATCAAAATATTTGATGACAAATTATGTGTGCACAAAGGATTAGAGAGTTTATAAGATTCTTTAAGGAGTAGTTAGGCAGACGAGTTTGTGATATGATAGTAAGAGCAAGGACATAGGTCTGTTGTGAAGAGACCAAGTGGTGGACGAGATGTGCATTGAAGGCGAGACGGCCTTAATCTCCCAGACAAGCACAGGGCTAGGAATAAACACTTCAACAGAGAAAGGAGTGCAGAGACTGCAAGGAGGTTCAATAACAATGTAGAACGTGTGTCAGAAATACCTGATCAGGAGATTAAAATGCTGGTGTCGTGTAAAACTATGGAAGTTCTTGTGAATTAAATGAAGAACTCTGGGTTTGGATTATGAACAAGCTGATATCTGCTGAAAGTTTTTGAGCTTAAACATAGAAGTCTTATGATAATCATATTTATACACAATTATATCTATATACTAGTGTACATATATAATTCTATATTGAATTATATTATAATGTTATAAGTAAGAGAAATTGCAACAATGTAAGTATAATGTTCACTGTGATTATAAAAATTATTTTTACCTACGACCGAAGTTCCTATCCAAATATTTAAGGAAAATAAAATTCATTCAGCGTCACATTGTCGAGAGGGTCAGGAAGATATAGGCAAAAGAGTAAATGGAACGAGCCAGAAATTGACTCAGGAAAGAATTGTCAAGGGCATTCACGTATCTCAGGGATGCTTAGAAGAGATGACATCACTCATTTTTTCAATAATACAACATTGACTTCTTGGAAAGGACTGCTATGAAATCCCCACCCAGCTAGCCACCGTCTTTCATTCTACCTTTTATGACCTTGCTCACCTTCAGGTTAGCATATGGCATGCAGTCCTACCCAGGGTCTAGGTATATTGATGGGGAATGGCTAAATAAAAACCAATTCAGTACAAAGCGTGGCTAACCTTTCTTTACACAATGGCACAATACAGATTGTGGTTATTGCTGCTAAATTTCACTTACACTTATATCAAAATCCCCACTTTAAGCCCAGCACAACACAAACGAAAGGAGGGCAAGAATGGAAATAAAAATATTGAAGTCATTATTTCAAGACCGATCAGTGATCCTTAGGACACAGAGTATATAAAGAAACAAAACAGAAACAGAAGACAAAGGTCAACCCTTTGAAAATTACCAGGAGTACAAGACGGCAATCATCAGTTATGTTGAAAGGCATTCAAAATAAGTCATTGGTAGTCCAGGCGAGGGAAAAAAGGGAAAAAGCTCATTGAAGAAGGCCACCAGTGACAGTGGCAAAGGGCGAAATAGCGATTGTTTTGACTACGCCTTTGAGGATGTGGTGTGAAAAAAAGAAAGACCCACATCAAAATGTATTGACCCAAATTCATAATCATCTTATAATTAATCGCATGGCTTTCTGAATGAGAAGCCCACATCTAAGTGCAGAGACATAGGAGTTCCATCTGGACCACACACTGTTCACCCACAACCTGCATCTCTCAAGCACCAGCGTGTACATATATTCTGGAATTTCAGAGCACCTGTGTTTGGGAAAAAACTGCCTTTAACTTAAAAAAAAATCAGGTTAACATTAACCTGATGAAATGAGACCACTGACTTCAGGAGTAGATTGATGCTTTCTTAAAATAGGTCTCTGATCATTTAGAAGTGTTATTTAGCTACCCTTGGCATGCTTCTAGAAGAATATATTTTACTAAAAATATTTGATCTCATTTGTCCCAGAAATAAAACCATAATATGAGAAGAAAGAACTGAGATTAAATATAAGGGGACATTTCACTAAAATTCCACATACTTTAGCTACAAAAAGCAGATTTCTATTCCATGATACATATTGGAAATTTTCAATACTCATGTATTTATTTAAATGAGATATTTTATTTAATCTACCATCTGCCAATAACTTATATGATGCTTAACATTTTATAAGAACTCTTCTGAGCACTTAAAAAAGTAAATAGTCATTACTACAATTACTACATAAAATAGATGAGAAAATTCCCAGCTATTTATTTTAAATAGTAAAAATTTTTAAAGAAAACTCAAGGATTGGAAGGATTGCAAGTATATATAAATATTGTAGAATATGTACATATATATCTGTTTTAAAGTGATCAGGAAACAGATACATAAATCTTTTTAGGTAAAAGCAAAATAATGCTTTGCATAAGTGAAACGTTTTTGCATCTTTAACCTACAGGTAAGAGAGCCCCGAGACAGCTTTATTTTATCTGTGCTAAAAGGGAAGAGTGCATTTTTGTTTTCAAGCAATAACAACTTCAATATAACCTTCCAGATCACCTTATGTTACTCTGACAAGATGGATATGGTACTGAAATTAAATGATGAATAAGCTGAAGTATTTGTGAAATACAAATTTGGGAAAAAGGGAAGTACTACAAGTGAGATTGATTGCCGTGGCAGAAAGAACGGATGTCAAACATTTTAAATAAGCAGCCCCTCAACACAGTTAACATTTACATTCCGTTACATTTGGAAGTTCAAGAGCTCATCGTGTTTGAACTTTGAAATTGCACAGGTATTGGTATCTAACGCATTCCTCGTGGCGTTTCCCAATCCCAGATGTTTCTAGGAAGTAGCCTGGCTAAGAATGAACTTGATCATGCATTAACAAAAGGCAAACTCACTACCTGCACTGAGACATGAACAATTATATATGGTCATCATGCACTGAGACATCTCCTGCCCAAGGACTCCCATGGGCGGCAAATCCGTTGTACAACAGAAGTATGCGGCCCCAGCGGTGGAACCAGTGGTGGAAGTAGAGGATTTCTTTGATGATCTGTACGTACAATTACCTCTCACACGTTAGGTACAGTTAACAACTTTTCATCTTGCGTTCTACACAAAAACTTTTTTGGCATAATTGCTTCTTTGATCTCAAACGCGTAAGATGAATATGTTATAAAAAGGCGTAGGTTGACGTTATGGTTTTAGGTGAAGACCACTCATCGATTTTCTGGATGTATCGTGTCCTGGTGGGCCCAGTGCTTCTTCACTAAGAACAGCTGCACAGGAGTGACGTCAGCCAGACGGTGCACTAAGACCTAACTATCGTAAAACGTGATTAAAACCCCATTGCTCTTATTTGCTTATGATTATAGTCAGCTTTTGCTTTAGTTTCACTACAACCTTGGTTACATTTTAGAAAGGAGGGGAAGTACAAGTAGTTGACATACTGAGGACATTATCAGAGAATGTGGTATTTATTTCTATGTAATTACAGCTTTCACTTAAACATCTTGAAATTAAATTTTTTCATCTTTCAGTGCTTACTTTTTTTCTTTCGAGTTCTGTGTCTGCCAAGCACACTTTCAGCACAGCTGCTGCTTGAAATTGAGGTGATGGCATGTCAGAGGGCAGTTATTAAAAAATCTATCTTTAGTCCTGAAATGATCCCCTCTTCGCAGGGCCCAGCCCTCGCGAGGCCGACTTTTCATCCACTGACAGCGGCCCTGTGAGTGCAGCCCTGAGAGAAAGCCCTGGCTTCCATTTTGACTCATGCTATTATATTGCAAAGTTATTAGTTTTATATTTCGTATATTCTAAAACACTCAGTCAATTCAATTAAAGCTGCAGTTTTGGGCGCAGTTAGTACCTAGGCACTCACCGAGCATCGCGATGGTTCTGTATATGCGAGTATGACTGTGGAAATATTTTAGACATTGTAACACTGGGTCAGTGGGAACAATGTTTTGAATGTCGTAGACCCTTTACTTGGGGTTGCCTTGGTGCATTTGCTTCAAAACGCTTTGATGCATTTGCTCTGGGAAGCACCTGTGTTTTAGCCTCTTCCCCAGTTTGAAAAAAATGATTGTCACAGCTCCTCAGTGATTTACAAAAACCGTCATTTGCTTGTGCCTGTTTAACAATCCGAACATATAAATTGTACGCAGGGTATTGCTAGGTACTGATGTATTCGCATCTGAAAAACCTGCAGGAAGAATTCGACACTGCTGAGGACGACTTGCAGCCGCAGAACGCCAAGTACCGATGCTGCTTTCCCCAATAGTATAGAAGGCTATGGATCATCTGCACATCCCCATTCTCCTAATTTTGTTTTATCTTTCCTTCATGGTACTAGGCCCATCTGTGGACACATCTTTTGCCTAGTAATTACGGGAAAGGGGCAGCGTGAATCCCCAGACTGGAATCAGGGAGGAGGAGACTGATGTACTGATGGGTTTCGTGTGTCTGTGCGCCCCCAGCCGAGGGAGGAGTGCCATCTAATGATCGAAAAGAACAGACACCCTCCCCAGCTGGGGTGACGGGGAAGGAGGTGGCTGCGGGCAGTCCCCGTGGGAGGTGGGCAGAGCAGCCTTTGCTGCCCCTGAGGGACAGAGGGAGAGAGCAGCTTCCTCCAACCAGTGGGAGGTGTGGGAAGGGCCCTGGGTATGTATCTGCCAGGTCCACAAGTAGTTAGCCTACTCACCAACAAAGTACACCTCTCCCCGCAGCAAAAACAGACACTTGAGCGTACACTTACAATGGAAGGGTAAACAGAATCTAGAACATTTAGATACTTCTCCCTCTGTCTCTGCAAAGGTTTCATGATTCTCTCACGTTTTCTCCTCTTCCAGGGGGAAGAGATGCTGAAGCCAAGTTTCTTTTTTCTTTCTCAAGTCAGTGAATGGCAAATTATTCAGGCACGTGTAGGACATAGGTTGTTAAGTGCAAATTGATGAGATCCTGTTTGAATTGTGCAGTTATTGTCACTGAAGGCATCATGGCCCTTAAAGCAGGTAAACACTTCCAGGATTATGAAAATAATGAGTTCAACTCACGGTCTTTAAAGCTCTTGGTACAGTCCATGTATGTTTTCCTTTTTTCTCATATCAAAAATATTGGAAGAATATAAGACATGTGTGTGTGCAATATAACCAGTTAACAGACAATCAAGAAAAAAACCAAAGTTAAAGTCATGCAGGTAATTGGTAAGAGGGCCCAAACTAAATGTAACTGTTTCTCCCTAGACCGTCACTATTTCCACATCTATTTCTACTTTGTTTCATCATATGTTTTAACTGTATTCTTAGTAGCACTTCTTTTTATTACAGTCTGCCATTTTTCCTTACACACAACGTCTCACGCTTTCCCTTTCAGATAATTAAATATCTCCCAGAAAGGATCTCTACATTCTGATTTAGATTCACATTTGCATATTCATAAACTCTACATTTAGCAGCAGTAACCTGTTTCTGCTTTCAAATGAATTTCAATTTCCATGTTGACTATGCACAAACACTTCACATACATTAACATTAAGAATGTGTTAACTTGCATTGAAACCTTTATCTACATATTTCAGAGCAGCTACTTCACCTGGTCACTTATGAATAAACAATGGAGAAAATGAAGCTGCACTCAAAAGGTACTTGATTTGAAGCCTCACCAAGGTAAATGGATCGTGTTAAGGTAAGGTGTTACTATGGGGCTTGGCTTCAAATCAGTAGTAACATGCCATGAGTTCTAAGGGTACTAGATAACCTAATTCATATTTGGATCAAAAAGAAACTAAATCTTGGTTGTATTTCTATGGTCTGTCTTACTGTTCAAGTAAATTATATTCTTGAAAGTCAGATGTTATTTGCAAAATAATTGAATGTCCAGAAATTATTTATTAGAAAGGAAGAAATTCCCTGTCTTCCTGTCTAAATGTCTCAGGCAAATGGCAGTATGCATCAGTAGTTCTACAAACCTCCAAGTTGTTATGACTGGTTAGTTCTTATTTATTTTTGGGCCCAGAGCACATTCCTACTATATAACACTTTGATTTCATGAAACTGGCAGAAACTACCTGGAAAAACATTTTTCAATTGACACTTTATATTGTTTTGGTTTGGTTATTTTCAAAATATGATTATTCTAAAATTGAAATGATTTTTATGAAGCCAACATGGCTGTGTTAGCAAGACTAGATGAAGATATTATAACAACAAGAAGAAAAATTATAGGCTAATATCCTTGATGATCATTGGTGTAAAGATTCTTAACAAAATATTAGCAAACTGGAGTAAACATTGTGTTAAAAAGATTATATACAAAGATCAAATGGGATTCATCCCAGGGATGCAACAATGGTCAACATTCATAAATCAGTTAATGTAATATATCACACTAACAAAGTAAAGGATAAAAAATATATGATCATCTCAGCAGATGCAGAAAAGCATTTCACAAAATTCAACATCCTTTTCTAATAAAAACTCCCAACTAAGTGGGTATAAAAGGAATATACCTCAACATAATGCAGGCCATGTATGACAAGTGTGTAGCTAATGTCAGTGGCGAAAAGCTGAAAGCCTTTCATCTAAAATCAGGGACATGACAGGTATGCCCACTATCACCACTTCTATTCAACATAGTATTAGAAGTCTTAGCCAAAGCAATCAGACAAGAAAAATAAATAAAATGTATCTAAATTGTGGAGGAAGAAGTGAAACTGTCATTATTTGCAGATGACATGATATAATACATAGAAAACCCTATAGATTCCACCAAAAATATATTAGAATTAGTGAATAACTTCAATAAAGTCATGGGATACAAAATCAATATGGAGAAATATGCTGCATTTCTATACACCGATAATGAACAATCAGAAGAAAAAATTAAGGAAACGATGACATCTACAATTGCATCAAAAAGTATAAAATACTCAGAAATAAATTTAACCAAGACGGTGAAAGACAGGTACTATGAAAACTATAAAGACACAATAAGTAAATGGATAGAGATACAAATATAAATGGAAAGATATGCCATGTTCATGGATTAGAAGATTTAATATTGTTAAAATGTCCTTACTACCTACAGTAATAAATAAATTTTATGCAATTCCTATTAAAACATTAATGGCATTCATCTCAGAATTAGAATTAATCCTAATATTTATATGGAATCACAAAAAAAACCTGAATAAAAAAATCTTAAGAAATAAAAAAGTGGGACACATCACACTCCCAGGTGTCAAACTATACTACAAAGACATAGTAATCAAAAGAGTATGGTAGTGGCATGAAACAAATCTATAGATTGATGAAATAGAACAGAGAGCCCAGAAATTAATCTTCACTTTCATGGTCAATTAATCTACAACAAAGGAGGCAAAGATGTACAGTGGGGTAAATGTAGTTTCTTCAATACGTGGTGTTGGCAAAACTGGACAGGTGCATGCAAAGAAAATTTAAATTGAACCATTCTGTAATGCCATATACAAAAATAAACTAAAAATGAATCACAGTCTTCTTAAATGTTAGACCTAAAACCATAAAACTCTTAGAATGTACCATATGCAGTAAACTCATTGACATCAATCTTAGCAATATGTTTTTGCATTGAATACATATCCCTTGAAGCAAGGGAAACAAAAAAATAAACCAAGGAGACTACATCAAACTTTGGAGATTTTGCACAGCAAAGGAAACCATTAACAAAATGAAAAGGCAACCTATTGATAGGGAGAAGATATTCACAAATGATACATCTAATACAAGAAGGGGCAAAGGTAGGTTTATAGTTGTTCATACAAAAAATTAATACAATAATAAATAAATAATAATACAAGAATAAATTCTCTGTTTTGTGTACTCACAACTGAAAACCTACTTTTGCCCCACTGTATAAAATGTTAATATCCAAAAAATAAAAATAATTCATACAACTTAACACCCCCCAAAAAAATCCAATCAAAAAATAGGCAAGAACCTGAATAGACTTTTCTCACAAAAGGACACACAGATGGCCAACTGATCTATGAAAAGATGCTCAATATCACTAATCATCAGGGAAGTGCAAATTAAAACCACAACGAATTATCACCTCCTATTTGTCAGAATGGCAGGAAGGAGAGAGGGAGGGAAGGAAGAAGAAAAGATAGCAGTATGAATGTTTGCATTCTTACCTCATTCTTACAGAAATTTTAGTTTTGACTGAAGATTCCACCCATTTAAGCTTTATGATTTGGTCCTTGTGTGTGACAAACATGATAAACACGTTTTGCTATGGATAGCTACGAATCACACAATATCTGGAAAACTCCATGAGGGAAGTTTTCTTGTTATAGCAACTATAGATTGACATTTGTTAAAATAATTTCTGAGCAAACTTTAAAAAATAGCTTATGGGAAAGTATATGCAGATGGCTTTGGTTTGCTGGGGGAGGTTATAGCCTTATATAATATTTTACAAATAGATACAGTGGTAACACCAATTTTTATTCTAAAGTGAAAGTTCAATGAAAATTAGCAAACTTCATAAATTTTCACGCCGTACAGTGATAACTCCTAAAATGACTATTAGAGGAAAATAATTTTAATAAAAGTAACAATTATAACATTTCAATGGAAATTTCTTTTCCCAATTATCTTCAAATCCTAAACTAATGGAGAAAAAAGATATTGAAATCTGGACACTAATTAAATTTTTTATTCTCAGGCCGAACTGACATGTTCTTTATGATTATAATTCTCAAGATATTTCCCGTAACACTGTCCAAATAATGTGAAGAAAATCTCAAGTATGCATGACATTACTTTTTATGAATATTAATATAAAATTAGAGAGTTCTTATTACTCATTTGAGACATAATCAAAGGTGTCTTCTTAGAAGAAAATGATATTGTAGATGGCCTGAGATCAGTATGCTAATATTTTACTCAATAACACACACACACAAGATTAATTGCAATATTCATATATTCCTGAGAAGGAATACTTGACCTTCCTATAAATTTATAAAATACAAAAATTGCTGGAACAGAATTAGAAGAAAATTGATTAGCTAAATACCTTGGTAATAGAGCAACCATTTTACCCCATTATGTTATTAATAAAAATGATTACTTTACAGAATTATCTTGATTGCTAACAGGTAAAGGCCATCCAGTCTCACCGACAGAAATCCAGTCAGCTGAGATGTTGAGGGCAACCTGCTCTATAAAACTCCAACCGTGTCCTGTGGCAGAGACACTTTTCAGTGGGACCTCAATATGTTTGTCTTCCTCACCCACTAAATAGGCACCAAATTCAATTCTTCATTCAGTCCTAATGCTATGTGCAAATCAACCTGCATCACTAATTCCCCAGTGTCGAATCCATGACTTCAAGCCAAATCCAGGTCGCTCTTGATTTTAGTTCCTTCTAGTTCCTTATTTAAACTTTTAAGAGTTTGCCAGGCTGTCTGGCAGCAGTAGGGGAAGTGCAGGAGAGTCGACTGCCCTCTGACATGCCAGATTATCCTGCTGTACCGAGGCTGAGAGCACAGTTTCTCCTGGTGTGAATTCTGGCAGCAGAGCCAGCGGTGGTGAACAAGTCCAACCCTTCTCCCAGAAGCAAAGAAAGCAAAGGGATTCCTTTCAGGTTTTCCACAGTCCTTCCTTCCTCAAGCCCCTTCAACACAGGCCAAACTCGAACAAAGATTTTGCACCGGGAGAAGTTTGGATATCAGGCTACTTTGGTACCTACTGTTGGTGAGACTGAACATGATTACAATTATTAACGTGGTAAGGACATAGAGGACCGAAGGCAGGATGAGAATAAGTGTTGTATGGACTGCATGATAAGTCACCACCAATGAGCAGAGATAGCCAATGCGTCTCGGCAGTGTAAGTGAACATAGTTGGGTGTTTGTTTTAACTTTTAATTCCTTTAATCTTCCTGAAAGTAGACATGAAGCTATGCTTTAGTGCATTTTCTAAACCAATGGCTTGGATTTTATTCACACCCCCCTCCACCTTCAGGGGAGAAATTCTGATGTCTCGATTTCACAGGCTAACTAACGCCAAGGCCGGGAAAGGGAAGCTTGACCAGCGGTGTGGGTCTGACTCTGACAAACACCACTTCCCTAAAACTCCTGTCTGATGGGCAGAGGCATCCATCCCCGTTAGCTATTCATGCTTGCACCAATGCAACTGGTATGTCATGAACACCTGCTGTATACGGGCACTAAATGGAAAACAGTGACAAAAATCAGCACAGTATGCATTCATAGAACTCAGACGCTTTGAGCCATAAACAATGCACACAATAGTTAACGCACATAGTTCTGTCTTACGAGGAAAATAAGCGAGATATGAAGACAGCCTAGGAAAGGACAAGTCTACTGTGTAATTTTAAATGGTGCAGTCTACTGTCACAGAGCCCTGGAAAAGGGGCAATGAGGGCGAGTGGCTCACGAAGTCTGGGAGAAGAGCAGGGAGCCCAGAGCACTGGTGTCAGAGAGCTGGGCCCCGGCACGTGAACCCCACCAGGTCCGGGGGACGCCACCGTGGGGAACAAGGACATTCGACAAATCTTCTGAATTCTAATTTGAAGCACAAATTCTAATTAGCTAGGCTTTGTTATAACTATACACGTACATACACACATATATAGTTGTAACAAAAGTGTGTATACTCTACATTACATAGAATAGATGCTGCATTTCCACTGAAAGGTGACATATTCTAAGAATAATCAAAAGTGGCTTTTGTACTGTTATATAGAACCAATTTAGGTCACACATGGTAAAATGATGAATTCAACGGTTGCATAAAAATAGTTCATAACGGATCTTTACAATGGCTGCATTGAATTTAACCTTTTGCAAGGTTATTAAGTCCAATAAGTTTGTGTATACAAGATTTGACTATAGCTAAAATTTTGGCATTATATAATTAGAACTACTTCCATTTTAAATTACACCATTTTTCAAAAAAAAAAAGTGTATTATGACCTTAACTGTAGATCTGACTATGACTATTAGTTTTGCAAAAATAAATGCTGGCAGAATTTTGTAAGAATTTATATTGTATTATAATATAAAATGCCCATGTTTTAAGATTCACCCTCTTAGAACCCTGGTACTTTCATGATACTTAAATCAACCACATTGAGAAATTATTTACATACAACAAGGAGTGGTAATTTCAGGTTTAGAGTTGGATGAATTTTGATAAATGTGTGTAACTAACAATAAAATACCCCACCTTTCAAAAGTTCTTCAAAATCCGCTCCTTTGTGGTCCATGTCGATATGCTGTCCATCACTAAAACTGAGCTCTACCTGTTCTAGAACGTACTACAGACGAAATCATACGGACCCGTTTTCGGCCCAGTTCTTTCTCATAGTGTAAGGTACACGGTGTGTCAGCCTCACAACATGTAGTGCAACTCTGGTCTGTTGGTACTCACTGCGGAGTGACACACGTCACCTGTGGCTATAACCCAGTTAGTTTATCGGTGGCAGCTAATGGTCATTTGAGTTGTTTCAACTTTGGGAGCTTGTGAATGAAGTGGCTATGAACACGTCCAAACCAGGTTTTGTTCTAAGACCTCCTGGATGAGAGCTGCACAATGGAATAGCTGCATCACACGGTAAATACGCATTTCACCTCGGAAGACGTCATTTCCTGCCAACATGGGGAGCACTCTGGCTACTCCAGATCCTCCCTGACACTGAGCCCCAAGTAGTCACCACAATCACTACTAAGTTTTAAAGATTTTAGCAATGGTGATATGCAGCAGCCTTTCATTATGCATTTTATTAGTAGACGTTTAATACATTTTGACATACAAAGCTATCATTACAATCAGCATACTAAATATATATCACTTTCAAAATTTATAAACATAAATAAATAAAGGTATTGTGTGTACACACACACACACACACATATTCCCATATCTCTCTGCCAAACTCTTCCAGCTCCAGGCAAAAACTAGTTCCATCTTTGTCAATGAAGTTGACACTTATGAGACTTCTGTATACATGAAACCATCCAGACCCACGCTGTTCTGGCGTGGCAGATCTGTAGCAGATCACAGCCCACCTCAAGCAACCAAAAGCATTTCATTTAAACAACCTAACAGCTCACCTTAAAGAACAAGAAAAAGCAAATGCCCAAGGTCAGTACACCCCAATACAATTAATCAAGGAAAAGGCAATGATAAATTAATGAAACAAAGAACTGGTTCTTTGGAAAGATAAATGAAATGGGCAAACCCTTGACTGCTTATCTGAAAACCCTGAAATAAAATCAGAAATGCAAGAGAAGGTGCAATGCACACCACAGAAATGCGAAGGACCGCACAAGAAGACTACGGAAGGCTGCACGTCAGCACGTCTGATGCCTGGAAAGGACGGGCAAACGCTTAGAAAGGTCCAGCCTTTCTAGGTTGACCCATAAAGAACAGGAAAACCTAAACAGACGGATCGAGAGTAAGGAGGTTGAAACAGCAATCGGCACCTCCCCACAAAGCCCCAAAGTCCAGGGCCAGACGGCTTCACTGGTGAATTCTACCACGCGTGCAGAGATTTAATACCTATTTTTTAAAACTCTTCCAAAAAATGCAGGAGGTATAATAACTCCTAACTCACTTTACAAAGTCAACATTGCCCTGATACCAAAGGCAGGCAAGAACAACACAAAAAAAGAAAATTAGAGGCCAGCATCCCTGATGAACATAGATGCGAAAATCCTCCACAGAATACTAGCAAATCGAATACAACAAAACATTAAAAAGATGATGCATCATTTTATCTTTGCCTCTCTGTAGAGATGATTTCATTCTAAATTTGTACATCAATTAGTTCATACCCTTATAATTTCTGGTTAAAAATACCAGTTCACATCATTATTTTAAAACATTCTTGGTAAATAAAATAGAATAAATTAGAAATGCACTGAACAATGCAATGTTTTCTTTGAGGCTACGTATATCTCATCTGGAATATTTCAATGTTATTAGCAATATTGAAGAGGACCCTCACTGCAGTGACTATCAATCGATCTTTGATTAGATGTATAACTACATTTTTTAAAATGTTTACCTCATTATCACATTACTAGATATGAGTACATTGAAGATATTCAAAATGAACAATTTCATTAAGATGTAGATAATGCTAAAGTGAGGTAAAACTAGGCAAAATAGTAGAGTAATAGTAATCTAGATTATAGATTTGATATCATCTAGGCTTTGCTTTGAGCTCTAACTCTAACTATACCCAACCTGAATAAGGTACTTGATATTTCAATTTACTCATTTGCAAATGGGGATAAGAATACCTGCCTCACAGGGTTATTATGAGGATTAAATGAAATAAAGTTTTTGCCACAGTATCTGGCACATCGTGAATGTTCAATACATGTCAGAAAACTTGGCTATGTAATTACTGACACCAAGTAAGTCAATGAAGAGCTACACAATTGTGGGGAAGAAGGTGCGATAACTGTGTAGGTCTGTCAGAGAATCGTCTGTGACCTTCAGCCAGCTGCCCATGCCCCACTGTCAAGGCTGCTATCATCTCTCCACCAGAGAGGCTGCCTCCCCTTGCTTCGAAGTGGTCCAGAATCTCTCCGAAGGATGGTATGAGCAAGCCTCAGGTGCGCTGGTGAAGAAAAACATGGACAGACCCTGCATGTAATCCCTGTATCAGCAGGAGAGACAGTGCTTCCCAAAGCAGTTTCATTTGCTTTAAGTAGGACTCGCCACTCCCCAGTGGAGTTTATTGCCCTAGTCTTTTATTGTAAGCTTGAAATGGGGCCATTATCTTTTGCAAATGTTATATTCGTAGTTAAATTAGATTACGATGGATCATGCTTGCAGGGAAAATATGCATAAAGTATAATATTGATTGCAGTGACAGAAAAACCTTCTGAGATTGTCAGGATTGCAAGGAGCATCTTCCTGAATTAAGTTCTTCATACCAGTTAAAGAAATTCAGTGCACACTAACATTATGTAAAGTGTTTCAACTGAAATGAAAATCCTCATTGCATAGTTCTGTGATTACCTGAAAAACAGGTTAATAAGCATTATTTTGTTTTATTAATATATTGTGTGGTACATGCCATGATCCAAGGGCCTCGGTTCAAACTAATATTAGCAGAGCTTTTATTTTATCAATGGGTCCTTCTACTACTGTTTGGAAAGATCATTTTGTCATTTCTGTGTCCTCGCAAAAACGAAAAGAAAAAATACCCTTACGTTTACTGGGTAAACATTTTAAGGAGCAATAATGATCTCCGATACAGTTTTCAGTCTTTAGACACTAACATAGAAATTTTATTTGTGATTATACTGTCCCATAAGGAGCTTTATAGTGTACATCAATGGAAGCATCAAACAGTAATTCTAGAATCAAGTAAAAAAAAATTCAACACAGCACTAAAACAAAAAGTTGATAGCTAGTTGGCTTCTTTATAATCAGTGCAAGTTATAGTTATCAGTAGACAAAGAGGACCCGGAAACATTTTTGCTAAGACTAGAAACACTGTCTGTCTGTTTGATGGGAGCCCAGAGAGGAGACATCAGACTTCTATGAGAGGGGTACCCACTCCCCACACCACACCTCGGACCTGTCCGGAGCGGCTGGGTCGACAGGTGGAACGTTGCTGTGGAACACACCACTGGCTTCTTTGAAACACGTCTGCTCAGCTCAGAAGCGATTTCTCTTTCGATGTGTGCATTTTACGACTTTTAAAACTATTGGAACCCATTACAATTTTGATCTCGCTGTAAAATAGGAAACATCATTACTGTGCAACTTGGTGGATAGTACCGAAAAAAGAACGTTTATAAATGATGATAAATTCTTGCAAACTTCAGTAAAAGCTTTTGAAAGTTATATTTTAAAAATAGAGTATCTCATATTATGTTGAAGGATCTTTCTTATTTCAAGGAGAATTTTCTCTCTAGACGCTATTTGGTGAAGAATCACCTAGATAAGAAGCAAACCAGTCAATGCTGCCACGGTGATGGCTGCTGACTCCAGCCCAGGCTGGGCAGAGGGTCTCTTTGTGACAAGGGATTATATCAGGAAACATACCAGCATCTGACCCAATCGCAGGCCACCTACATAGGAAGCATTTCAATTTGAAATAAAGGAAAGCAAAATGTATCTTTTTAAACACAGTGGACTTCTAAGGAGTGTAGAGACTTTTAAAGAATCAAGCCCCTTGATCAATTTGCATATGTACATATAAATTAGGTGCTAGAAAGGCAGGCAGTGAATCGGTCTGCAGAATAGTAAGGAAAGTCATTCAGGGTTTCCAGGGCGGTCAAGGAAGGACGAAGGGAGGAGACGAGGCTGATAGAGAGTGAGCGACATGGGAATGGCCGCTGTCAGCAAGGTGGGCGAGGACCTTACTGTTCAACGCGAGCTGCCGCCGCCCATTTTTTTAGTAGGCTCTGCAATAAGAACTACATTACTCTCATGCATGCTTTGTGTGGGAAGTTTTATTTAAAAAAAAAACACTCCCTGTTTTGAAAAGGAAAAAAATTTGGGATGAAAGTAAATTTGATTGTTTGGAGCTGGACAGTGTGGGATGAATTTAATTACAGAAGATAGAACCAAAGTTCAGGAAAGACCCTGAACTTTGTAGGTTGTAGGTCCTGAACTGATGTCACCCATCTACCTCCGGCTGCTGCTTCTCTCAGGTGTCAAACGGGCTAAAACAAAACAGACCTGGATTTCAAGGGACCAAGACGTGGCCACTGAGAACAACTTCCATTTATTCATTATTTTTGAAAATACTATTCAGATACCAGGGGACAATGTAGAACAAATTGGACAAATTTTATTTGGAGGTGTCCATATGAAAGCATGAATATCAGAAAGATGAAAAATTATAAAAATGTCTATGCCCTGGCTGGTGTAGCTCAGTGGATTGAGCGTGGGCCTGCGAACCAAAGGATGGCTGTTCGATTCCCAGTCAGGGCACATGCCTGGGTTGCAGGCCAGGTTCCCAGTAGGGGGCAAGTGAGATGCAACCACACATGAATGTTTCTCTCCCTCTTTCCTTCCCATCCCCTCTAAAGATAAATAAATACAACTTTTTAAAAAAGTCTATTGATGTAATGTGGAAAATGGCATGAATCTCAAATAATAATTTAGAATAGTTAGATCAGCTTCTCCGTGAAAGAAAACAGACTAGGAAGACACACCATTGGAGCAAAAGGGAATGATATCAACATCAAAGGGCTGGGAAAACACTAGAAAGAGTTGGTGAAATATGTAAACACTATCATTATTAAGATGCAAAACCTCAACTGTTCATTTAAAAATGCAGCATTTTTCATCTTTTTAAAATCGAGATGTAATTGACATACAGAAGTAGGCACTGCCTCACCTGGGCTGCCCCTGAGCTGGGAGGGCTTTCCCAAACACAGACCCGGCATTACTTCTGCCGCTTCCGCTGCGCGGAACCAGTGCTACGGGAAACCCAGACCGGAGCGCGGGTGTGCGGGTCGGGGCCGGGGTTCTCCCAGGGTCACTAATCCCATCCCCCTGTTGCTGTTTCCAATGTAGATGAGTCCATTATTTCCCCACCAAGAATGCAGTCATTTTTATCTAAAAAATGACTGATAAAAATGACTGCTAAAATCCTTACAGATCATTTCTGTTTTGTGAAGTAGTTAGTAGTTGTTGCGGTAATATTTTGCTAACTATAAAGAACACATATTTATTTTACATTATTTAATTTTTAAATAACTCCCCAGTAAAACTTTGGTGCCCATTTCATGTGAAACATGGTGTTCTCTCACAATATGATTCATGGGAAGAGGCTTTTGTTCCCATAGTAATTAGAAATAGCAAGGACCCCCTTATATTTCTAATCTGCCACAATATAATGAAATAACTACAGATGCAACTGCATGCAACATTAAAATTTCCATAAGAAATATTAAGAGTTCTGAGGTTTTCATATCTGAATATTGGCAAGTGTCACATTTTGTATGCCCTCCATTTGTTGAGTTGGACCACCCATTCTGTATGCCCACGATGGATTTATCTTCTACATTACTGGGGTTTTTTGGTATCATTTCTAACCAAGAATATGAATGGTGCATCACTTCGGAAAACCTGTTCTTTTGCCCCCAAGATACCTACCATTTTCTCCCATTACACAAACTGTCCCTTCTGGTAGGGTTACTCCTGCGGTCTGCATCTGAACTTCATTTGTTCGAGACCTCTCCGTATCTGTGCTATCAGAGGCCCCCAACTGCGAAGGGAGGGTCGGACTCAGGCAGCGCCACGTACTGGTCCTGCAAATGGAGGGCGCAGCACCCAGTGTCCGTCCAAGATGAACCTACACGCTTTTGCCCAAGCCTGACACCAGGGTCCATGTTCTTGCCTGTTGCTGTGCTTTTCACATTGAAACACACGAAATTACTTTAACTTAAGTTTGTCTACTTCAAAAGAGAGCGTAAATGATTAACTATATGCACATGTCTGCTATTACCCAGTAAGGAAAGTAATCAAGGTAATGAATACCACGCATTCAGATGACATGTCATCAATACAGTCATATCCATCCGTCCTTTCCATCCCCCGCTTTCTTCCTGTAAGTTCTTTAGAGACTGTTGATGTCACTGGGGAAGAAAAAAATCCTTCAAAATAGCTACATTTTCTTTCAGTTTTGAAAATCCCAGCCTTCAATTTTAGTTCAAATACAAGGCTGGTGTCATACTTCCAAATTTGAAGGTACACTTCCTGGTGTGAGTCCTAGAACCATATTTCAAGTTATTCTGGCTCAGACCGAAAGTCACAAGCCACACTAAGTACAGCAAACAGAGAAAACTTCATTCGACTAGGCAGTGAGTAAAGCTGAAAGGGAGCCGGCACTGAGGAGACACGGATTAGTGTCTGCTGGGGGCAGCCAGCATCCCGGGTCTGCTGGAGCGGGGCAGAGAGGTGACCGCAGAGAACAGGGAGTCGGGGGAGCAGCGGCTGGGGGAGGACTGCGGGCCAGGAGCTTAGGGTCTGCAGGACGTGCCTGCTGGGAGGACCAAGTCCCCCATGTGGCTGCTGCAGTCTCCAAGGGTAGCCAGGAGCCGGCAAAGTTAGCCACTGGTTGCTATGGAGCTGATTCTGACAGGAGCAACAACTACTAACCAGGAAAGAAGTCCTCTTCCCCCTGCCCCAACGTCCCATTCTGTCCAGTATCTTCAGCAAGTGGCACCTAGTGGGACAGATAGGAAATCCCTGCAGACGGACGAGGGAGCGGGAGTCTGAGCCTGAGTGTCCCCGGGGGGAGGGAGGCTGGAGGGGGGGGGTGATGAGCAGGAAGCTGAGGGCTGAGGGACGGATAACTGCAGACCAGGAGGCCAGTGTGGAGGTCTCCGATGACCCTCCAAACGGCACAGTGCGGTCAGAGGCGGAGAGGCGATTGGGGCAGAGGTTAGGGAGAACGGGAAAAGAACAAGTTGAAGCTGTGAGGGCTTCTGAAGTACTCAGCAACGTGAACGACCAACGAAAGGAGCAGTAGCTTGAAGGTGGCTTATTTTTTGTTGCCGTTCTAAATCATTATCAAAGTATACTTTCCTATAACAAAGTGCACTACAATCAAGGTTTTCCCCTCATCGAGTTTCCTCGTGTTCCTTTTCAGTTGCACCCAACCCATCTTTGCTCAGGGATGAGAAAGGAGATCATAACACGTATTGTGTGCGATGTCCAAACAGAAACCTGCACAGCACCAGGCCACTCAGAGGCTCACAGCAACCTGACTCAGCGTTCCCCGGGGAGCCAAGGCTCAGTGTCGGCCAGTTCGGTGTGCACACAACTTCGGAGAACACAGCCACCCAGATACTGAGAAGTAACTCTGCGTATTCATCTGACATCCCTCCATCTATCTACCTACCTACCTACCATCTATATTCAAGGAAAGACATTTATCAGCTTTGTGAAATGACCAAGGTAATAAAAAAAGGGGGCAAAGTGAAAAATCTACATTTTCTAGGTACCTGGAAGGCACTAAACTCTGCACAAAGCCCGAAACAAGGGCAAGTTCATTTAATCTTCACACTATAATTACGTAAACGAGTGGCCGGAAATGTCAAATAACTTCCGAAGACCATGCACACAGCGGGGATTGAAAGTCTCACTTGACTGCCTTCAGAATTTATATACTCTTTATTACAGCACGCTAAGAAACCAATTCCAAAATTTAGACACTTGTACATTCTTAAATGCGAGGCACAATTGCAGGGTGAAATTCAAACTCCAATTTTTTTCCTACCTCTCCCCTCACTGGCCCCGCACATTTTCCTATAATAATTTTAAAAATTACATCTCTAACTGTGTTTCACCTCATTATCTATGGATTAAAACCCGGTTCAATCCTCTTCCTCTCATTCTGTATTCTGTTCTGTCCTCTAACTCCTCAATTCTTAATACCAGTCTTTAAGTTACTCTTTTTTCAGTTTTCTTGTTCAAAAATCAAATTCAGCAGCTGTTTATAATTCCTCGGCAGGTGCCACTGATAGATAATTATTCCCTGTGGGTTTCTAGTATAATTCCACCAGGCTCATTTATCACATGCAATTACATCTATTCTACTTGTAAAATGTTTTTTGTTTTGTTTCTGGTAGACTTACAAGAAACACCATTATATCCATTTCCAACCAACATCTGTGGATAAAAAGCACCGCAATACAAAAGAAATGTCTTCGGGGTGCAGCTCCGCATTATGTTTCTTTCGTCATTGCTTAAATAGCACTGCACGCATTTCATTGTCTTGAAATTTTAGAGGAAAAAGGAAAAAAACAAAGCCTATTTTACCACGATAAAACTTGATAGAATGTGGTTCGCTATTAAGGACTAAGGTTGGCAAGAGAGGAAACAGAGAATAGTGATTTCTTGTACAAAGCCCTCACAATAAAAAGCCTCTATAACCTTGGCCCGTTTTCTAAGTATAAAAATAAGCAATGGCAGAAACTCCCCGGTGAGCTCATGTCCAGTATCTCCCGGGCCTGCTGTGTGCACATACACTGTGCGTGAGGATGATGGACAACGTCCCATAGGAGCAGACCGTGCTTTCTTGATAATTATGTCTTGCCTCCATGTTAAGATTTTAAAGGGGTTGTGGTAACTCTTCCAGCCTAATATGCTTATAAGGAAATCTTCCTTTATAGGTTAGTTCAAAATCATCTTGCTTTTGCATCACACACTAGCACACACTATCTTAAATCTCAGAGAGGAATGTTGCTCGGAAATGCAACTGACTAAAGGACCCCTTCGGATGGCAGGACAGCAGTGCGGTTTCATGAGCTGCCCACCTGAGTCTGCAGAAGAGATTTTGCATCAAATTATGTTGAGAATCAGGATTGGAAACAGTCATTCCTTTAGGGCAGAAGGGTAAAAACTGGGAGATTTGGGCATAAAAACATAATCAGGCTTGTCTGCATGTGATTTAACATAAAGAGAAAGGATGATGCACTCTACTGCCATTCGGAAGAGGAATTCCAAGAACCCACAAGGAAATCTAGCATTTGGTCTTTCAGTATTAAGGCAGGTATACCCTCCCAGGTTATTCTAGAGAATTTTAGTGGATGCAAGTGTTTCCAGTTAGCTGGAGGGAATGTGTATCAGTTGGTTTGGGAGAGATTTTTCAGTTCTGGGCATGAAGGAAAGGAAGGCTATCTTTGGGAAGATTCTGCAGGTACGTGGGTAAAGGGCACACGTAGAAGAGACCGGAGAACTTGTGATCTTTCCCAACACTCTGTTCCAGAGTTTGAGACCAGTGGAGAGGGGCTACAGAGACACTCGAGAAATCCTCACAGTGATGCTCTCTGAGTGGGGCCACTCAAACGGACAGGAGGAGACTGGGTATCCGAGGTGACAGAGCATGAGTAAATGGGAATCAATGGCATTTTCTTGTACTTGTGGACACATTAGAGGATGGAGATGGCATCCTTGTGCCATAATGAGCATTCTCATGTGAATCACTTTATCAGTAGAAGGGATGCCTCCTTCTGGAGCAGGTGCGCCCAGAGCATCCATGAGGGTGGCCGGTCTGACAGATAATAGCACAGCTGACACCCTGTGTTAAGAGGTCACAGGGCATATCTCCTGTGCACAGTGCACATTTGGCTGGGGCACTAAGCTCTGCACAAAGCCCGAAACAAGTGCAAGTTCATTTCGGGTATGAACTTGCACTTGTTTCTTTGGGTATGAACTTGCACAACTCGGGTATGAGAGTTGACTCTCTGGTGGCTTCCTGCTCCAGAGAGTTGCCAGGTATTTGAGAAAGTATTGAAGCCTCTCTCAGATAACATTCTCATCAATAAGAGCAACAGATCAAACAACAGTTGTCCTGAACTCAGGGGAAGATTAAGCAAAAAACGCTGCAGCCTGGAGGGACAATTTATAAAGTCACATGTCATGGGAAACTCCTAGAGCACTAGCAGTGAAAATACTTTCCCTGCTCTGATCTAATCCACATTGGTAAGTCCCACGGCTTTAACCACGCGGAAAACCCAGGCTGACCCGAGCGGCCAACTAGACAGCTCAGAGTTCAGCTTGCTTCACAAAGAGAGGACAATGGCTCATTTTATATCGTCTGTGTTCTCACCTTGTGTCCAACCAATTTACTTTCCTATGAGTTCCTCTCTAATTATTTTTATCCTCCAATCATCCACATGTATCATATGTCTATTTAAATCCTTGTATACTACAGCATAATGTGTAAATGTATTTTAATTCTAGGTTCTTTTGCATCTTCAAGTTCACGCTCGTCTCTGAGAAGGAGGTTTATTAATGCTTGGTTATATTTTAACAAGGATACATTGTCTTTGAGCCCTAATGATTTTCTACACCGTGACGCTGAAGAGCTATAATGGAGTACTATGGATATTTACCAGCTAGCTTTGCCACCTGCTAGCAACTCCCAGAAATGTTAGTTCATGTCCATAAGGTGATTTAAATATTCACCATCAATCTGGTGTGCACAATTCAACCCACTATTTAGCACACTGTAGCTGTTTTGTGACATAAATGGATGCCACAAAGCAAAAGGGGTGAAACATTTTAAAAGGTGACATTAAATGCACCCCAGTTAAGAAGATACAGGGTCATTTTGAAAAGAACAGCAGGCGACCCATTGCTCTACTTTCAGTGACTCAGATACACAGAATGGAATAATAGTTTTATGAAGGATAATTAAAACTATTTTAATAGCAATTAAAACATTTTTCAAAACCACTCGGACAATGAATCAAAGTGAAAATTTTATCAAGAGGTAATCTTGATTCCAGTGAAATGCAGAGTCCCTATACACCATCCCTCCCAAACTAACAGCAAAAAAAAAAAAAAAAAAAAAAAAAAAAAAAAAAAAAAAAAAAAAAAAATTCCAGCTAAGCTATAAAGCCATAATTTTAAAAACCCATCTGAGATTTTAGATAAAAAGAAACCTAGATAAAATGGAACCCAGAAATAAACAAGATGCATGTCTGGCTTTAATTGCTGAGGAATCATGGGAAAAAGAACAAGTCTGCCATGGATTGTCACGAGAAGCCAGGCACTTGATGAAATTTAATGCCGCGTGAGTCCATGTAGGATGAATTAGAGCACCAAATGGAGCCCAACCACCAATTCTCTCCCACAGCTCCTTCATCATCAGCATGGGATAGGGGGAGGGTGGGGGAGAACCGAAAATGACCACGGAAACCCCCACCCCACCAGGCACAGAGGGTCTTCTCCAATGCGTAGTAGCAGCCCGCTCGCTGGGTGACCACGCAGAAACCTCACCTTCCTTAATTTGACCTTTTCTCCTTCTTCCCTTTTGGTCGACCTGGCCTTGCCCAGACTGTATCCCCTGACTCACCAGCCCGCTCACTTGCAGGTCCACTCCCTTGATCATTAAGCCCTCGGGACAATGAGGGTCCGGTTGGCATTGGACAATCTTAGAAACAAAGCCTCTGGTCTCTTGGCCACAGAGAAAGATAACATCTAGGCCAACGCTGTGTCTCAGCTCCAGACCCAGGAAACCGAAAGGAAGAATCCACTGACCCCCCCCCCCTTG
>PVKM010018780.1:0-24758 GCA_004027735.1 Carollia perspicillata | reverse complement strand
GGCAGCACCGTGTGGTAGGAGGACATCCCCTACCACAGGGAAAAAATCCTCCCCAATAAAAGGGCTGAAATAACCCACCAGCTAGGTAGTATGCGGGCACAGCAATCAGCCTCCCAGAAGGCACCCCTCAGGTGAGGGTGCTCTGGAAAGTATGACTGGAATGAGGACTCCAGAAGAGAGAGTGGTAGTCAGACAGCCTCCTGTGAGAGCAGGAAAATCTGGTTTGAAAGCAATCTTGCAGTCCATTAAGAGGGATACTGATAAGTGCAAAGCAGTTCTAAAGAGTCTGAGATAAGCCACCAAACAGTGCTTGGAGGGGGAAAAGGAGGAGACGGATTAGGCAGCATAACTGACAATTCAACGGTTGAAGAACGAGGGAGAATGGCTGATTAGGAGCACCAGAGCCCAACTAAACCTCACTTTATTTCTCTCAGCAGCTGGAGGTCTCTACAAAGGTAAAAGCCTAGGGGAAAGGGCCCCTTGAAAGGGGAAAGATTAAAGTAATTGAGAGAAGATCCAAGAAAAAGAGAGATAGGGATTTGTGGTAAATACAAGTCTGGGATGGCGGCTTTGGGGTGTGATAAGGAGGAGGGCAATGACGTGATTCCCTGACAGCAGCAAAGGCCCTGATGGAGTTTGGCATGACCAGGTGGAGGACTAATGTGCATGATTCTGAGAATTTCTCTAACAGTGGCGTGCAGGGGAAATTTCAAAAGCAGATGTAAGGAACCTTAACCCACAGCTGGCAACTGTGCATCCAAAGTAAAGGGAGTGAGAAATGCTTTGGAAGCCCCTACACTGAGCCTGTGTGACCGTGGGCAAATCACTGACATTGCTGAGCACCGACCACCTGATCAATGTGGAAATGTGCAAGTATTAAAGCTCCTTATATAATATAATAGCTGGCACACACGCACACACACACACACAATGGTAGTTTCTTGCTCCCTAACCAAATACAATCTTTTAGTTTCATTGGAGATGGAAATACTGCAGTAATAGGCCCACGTAAAAACATGTGCTTGATGAATAAATGAGTGGATAAATGAATTAACATATTGTAATATATTATTTATTTTACAACAGCATTGTATTTGGTGACAAGATCATGTGGTCAGAAAGTTCCTGTTGTCTACAGAAGCTCTCTGAGCTTGAACAAAGTAGATTTTTCTCAGAAATCAGGAAATATTTTATAATCTCTTTATTTTTAAATACATGGATAAAGCTTAAGTTTGAAAAAGTTACCAGAGGCGACAGCTTTGCTACATTTAAGTAATAGGATTATAGAGCTGGAAGGACCTTCGGTCACGTCCTCCAACGCTGTCCTTTTTTAGATGGGAAAATTGAGGCTGGAAGAGTGTTAAGTAACTTGGTCAGGATCAGACACTGAGTGTCGGCCGCGCACTGGTGGCCAGGCCTTCCCACCGCCCTAGCAGAAACAACTCCAATTTTAAGTCCTGGGATCTGCCCTAGCCTTCCTTTTGTAAAGATTCTGTATGGTTTTTAAAAATTGAATAGTGACATTCATTTCAAATACTATTGTTGGTTTGACTATCATATAAAGAATATTGTATTGAAAAGCATTTTAGCACTTTTCACTGTGCATGTTAACACAGAAATATTTCTCTCTTTTATACATTTCTAAAAACCAGCAAAAGATATTAATTTTTATGACTTTCTTCTAAAGAAGCCAATTAATGAAGAAAGGGTGTCTTTGGGGGTTAAAAAATATATTGACTCTCTCTGTAAAGTCTCCAGTAAATGGATAGATCAAGTAAGAAACAAAGTAATAGTTATACCTTCATTCACAGCACTATGTTTTCTTTCCAGGTATGAAAAATTTGTGAGAAATATCTCCAGAACTTGAGCAAATGGGAGTGGGAGTGGGAAAGAATATATATAAATGTTATATGATGATTTCAAAAAACATCTTTCTCTCTTTCTGCCTCTCTCTTTCTGTCTTTGTTGTTACACTTGGTAAATTCATTAGGGAAAAGCAAATGTGTTCATCCAGAAATTCAAATGAGCTCAAACATCTGAATCGAAAAGTGCCATGTTAAACGGGTCTCGCACCAGCTTCTCTGTCCGAGGGAGCCTGGGCCATGACAGTCACACAAAGGGAGGGCTGCAGGATGCAAAGATGTCGCTTCTGAAACATCTCTGCCCTGTTTCGTGAGAGGCGAAGCACATCTCCAGCTTGTGAGCATAATATTTTTTAATGTGAATGGTTAAAATTTACTTAACCTTAAAATTTACTTTATCTTCCTGGTATTTCTTTGTCTGTATGTAATAAACATTTTGCGCTTGATATTATCATTAGAAAATTAATGGTTTCATTAATGAATTGTGAGCAGAAAGAATTTTGGTGGTGGTTTAAAATTGTCGGCCTGCCACTGTTTGCATGAGTCATGTGCATACCCTCAGAGGTTGGTGTGTACTTTATGAGCTTCTTCAGGCATCTTCTTTTTGGCTAGGAAGATTTTGACAAAGAAGTGACTTGAAGAAAACAAAGAACTCTCATTTATTCTTATGAACAATTCATTATGCTGTAAGTTGTTCCCATGAGTTTTCACTATGTATAGTGTTCTTTGTTGGTTGTCATAAACTCCTTCACTGATAGTCCTGATTGAGCTACTTCATTCACTGTCCAAACATAGTCAGTAAGTATATTGAGGGGTGGAAAGCAGGCAGAGGAGATTTCCTTTGACATGTGGTTGTTGCTTTCTTTTCCCCAGAGAAGAGGGTTGGTTTGGTGTCACAAGATAAAGGGCACTTTACAAAGGTCACCCTTTGTCATGGAGCAGATTTGAACACAAATGCAGAGCACTTACACTGGACCACAAATAAAAGGACCCTGAAGTGATTAAACCCTGACCTTACCTATTCAAGAAAGTCTGATTATGTGGTAGGCACTGCTCAGCCATATCAAACTCATAGGTCAAACCTGCATCCTATGCACTGATACCAAGCTATTGAATTTTTTGATAGTTTCTAAAGACAGCCTAAGCTGTTAAGTGTTTGTTACAGAGGCCAGAGTTTTCTTTCATTCAGAACTCTATGTTGTTTGCAAAGATGGAAGCATAAGAATGTTCTTTGAAGCACTGTCATTTAAAGAAATACAGATATAGCATAAATGCTATCATTAGAAACTAATTAAATCAATGTTGTCAACATTGTCCAAGGGAAAAACCGAATTCTTTGAAAAGAAAAAAAAAAAAAACAGGCTTCTGGTCAAGATGGCAGTATAGGCAGAAATGCCTTTCCTCTTCGCACAACTACATCAAAATTACAACTAAAATAGAACAATCATCACTCAGAACCATCAGAAAACAAGTTGAAAGGAAGTCTGACAACTACGGAATTAAAGAAACCATATCAACCTACACTGGTAGGAGGGGCACAGATGCAAAATGGACTGGTCCCACACCCACGTGTGGTGGGTAAAAATTTGGGAGGGATATCTCAGGAGCGAGGAGTCCCAGCCCCACACCAGGCCTCCCACCCCAAGGTTACAATGCCAGGAAGATAAGTCCCCACAACTTCTGGCTACAAAAAACAGTAGAGATTGAGTTTGGGGAAGTAACTGCTAGAGCCCCAAGCAGTTCCTCTTAAAGAGCCCACACATGGACTCATCTACTCAGACTCACTCCCTCTGAGCTCTAGCACCAGGGTAGCAGTTTGAAAGGCACCAGTGGTATACAGGGAGAAACTGCAGTGTCTGGAATCAGGTGAACAGAGGCTATTGCCCCTTTTCTAAATCCTTTACCCAGAGAGCCAGCAAGCTGATGCCATATCTGAGGTTCCATGAGCCCGGCTAACACTGTTTGATCTGCCTTGGAGATCCCCATATCTCCAGAGATTCATCCCCACCCAACTTAGGGGCCCACCCAAGCTGATTTTCCATACAAATGGCTGGTCTTGCCTCATGCTTTACAATTCCTAAATCCTATCAAACAAGCAATAGCTGGCCTCAGTGAATGCCAGGACCAGCACTAGCAGCAGTCAGACTAGATTCACAGCTTAGCTTCACCTGGGAATCTCCAATACCAGCACAAAGTAGCAGCCATTTCAGATTGCTTTATAACTCATGCAGGGTGGCCCCGGACAAAACACAGGTGGGGGCTGACCTTGGCCTGCACCACTGATCCTCCACAGAGGGCAAAGTTTGGTGGTAAGTGGTCACAGACAGTCCTTCCAGATTACTGGCCTTGGTAAATCCTTCCCATAGATCTGCCAACAGCAACCAAGGTTCAACTACAAGAGGAGGGTGTGCTCATTCCACACAAAAGGTGCACCTTGAGTACCCAGCATGGGTGATAGGGGAGGCTGTGCCACTGGACCCTATAGGACATCTCCTACATTAGGCAACACTACTAAGACAAAGAGTCAAAGCAGCTCTACCTAATACACAGAAAAAAATATAGGGAGGCTACCAAAATAAGGAGACAAAGGAACATGGACCAAATGAAAGAACAGATCAAAACTCCAGAAAAAAGAGCTAAATGAAATGGAGATAAGCACTCTATCAGATGCAGAGTTCAAAACACTGGTTATAAGGATGCTCAAGGAAATTAATGAGGACCTCAACAGCATAAAAAATATTCAGTTAGAAACAAAGGATACATTAGTTGAAATAAAGAACAATTTACAGGGAAATAACAGTAGACTGGATGAAGCTTGGAATCAAATCAATGATTTGGAACATAAGGAAGCAAAAAATAAGCAATCAGCACAACAAGAAAAAAAAAGAATCCAAAACAATGAAGATAATATAAGCATTCTCTGGGACAACTTCAAGAGGCCAAACATTTGTATAATAGGGTTTTCAGAAGAAGAAGAGAAAGAACAAGAAATTGGAAATCTACTTGAAAAAAATAATGAAAGAAAACTTCCCTGATTTGATGAAGGAAATAGACCTGCAAGTCCGAGAAGCACAAAGATTCCCAAATACAATGGCTGCAAAGAGGTCCACTCCAAAACACTTCACAATTAAAATGCCAAAGGTTTAAAGATTAAGAGAGAATCTTAAAAGCAGCAATAGAAAAGAAGTTAGTTACCTCCAGGGGAGTTCCCATAAGACTCTCAGTTGATATCTCAAAAGAAAGTTTGCAGGCTAGAAGTGATTGGCAAGAAGTATTTAAGTTGATGAAGTATTTAAAAGCAGGGACTTATAACCTATATTACTCTATTTAGGAAAGTTATCATTCAGAATGGGAGGGCAGATAAAGAGCTTCCCAAACAAGCAAACCAAAACTAGAGGAGTTCATCATCACCAAATCATTATTATATGAAATGTTAAAGAGACTTATTTAAGAAAAACTATGAACAATAAAATGGCAAAAATTACAAATCTATCCACAATTGATCCAAAAAATAAGCCAAGCAAATAAGAAGAACAGAGACAGGATCATACCTTGGGTACAGAGAGTGTTTTGATGGTTGCCAGATGGGAGAGTGTGTATGAGGGAATGGGTGAAGGGGTGAGGGGCTTAAGGAGTACAAATAGGTAGTTACAGAATGGCCATGGGGCTAGAAAATACAGTATAGGAAATGGAATAGCCAAAGACCTTATACACACGACCCATGGACATGAACAATGGTGTGGGGATTGCCTGAGGGAGTGGGGGGTGCTGGGTGGAGGGGGGACAAAGGGGAAAAATCAGGAGTACTGTAACAGCATAATCAATAAAATATAACTTAAAAAAGGAAAACTAAAAATGCATGATATGGTATGATGTGGTTTCTAAAAGGAATTATTAGGTAAAAACAATCAAGGTGTAAATGGTATATACAATATACATAAGTACTCACTTTAGTAAATAAAACTATATACACACACCCATTAGATTCTCTTTATTCACAGTACTTATGAGCTCCAAATTCACTGTGAACAATGAACTTGTGAATACTGAATTATTTCTCCCAGCAGAAATACAGATTAGGCTTCTTGGAGTCTTTACTCACATTTTCACCAACCAATCAATACATAAGCTGGTCTTATGTTTCTGTTTAAAGACACATTATTTAATTCATAGTTTATTTATTAACATTGAATTCATAGCCAGGAGCACTGTAACTCATATCTGAGTGAAGCTCACCTTAGATGTGTTTTCTCTAGAAGGCACATCACATCCTTCTTGCATTTGAGAACATTAGAGACCTTGGAAAGAATACTTGTTTACAGTATGACTGCTGAAACAAGAGGGCAGGGAATCACTATGTTCAATGTCGGCTGGGAAAGTGAGCATCAGGAGACTCAGATTTTGGTCACTCTTTGCATGTCCGCAAATGACTACAAATGTCTAGTGAGCATCGATTTTGGGATTACAAATATGCTTTAGGAGTAGGCCAATTCACAAACATAGAACCTGCAAATCATGAGGATACCAATATAATTATATGCACGTCCCCCCCCCCACCTCAAATGATGCATGTGTACAAATGGAAACTTTCTAAAAGGACTGAAAGAAACCGCTTGATGGAAATGACTTTGGGAGAATAGGACTGCAGGGCAGGACTGAGACAAGATGCACCTTTTCTTGTAACTCTCTCTGTCCCACGTGACTTTTTTTTTTACTGTAAACATAACATATACCTTCTCCTCTGTTCTCTCTTCTCATCACCTACCATCACCACCATCTATTTCCATTCTCTCAAGAAGCCATATGAATTTTCTGAGGAGCTCTGGGGACAAGAGTTTATCTGAGCCAAATTTATCATAGTAAATACACTCTGAGTCAGGTTGTTGTGAAGTTGGTCAATATAGTTTTGCAAATGAAGAGTGGTTTACAAATGCTGAGAATGATACGCAGAACCTGGGTTCTCTGGGTAATGTGTGTTATGGAATATTACCCTGTCTCCCGATACCCCGTGAAGGCCTGGACTTCAGGGCATGTTAAGTTTGCCAAATACTCTTGTTCAAATTCTTACCACAGATTGTGGAATGGAAGCTTAGTAAGTAGGAAACAACTTAAATAATTTTAATAATATAATGACAGCTATCAAATCAGTAGATGGTATATGTGTGGAAATTCCCTTTAGGTAGAATTCCAGGTTCTGGTCTTCCTTCGTCTTTTTCTTGGTGGCAGAAGCAGTAGCAAGTCCCAGGTTTGGTCCTCCCTGGCTTTGTGCTGGGCTCAGTCAGAGTTACTGAGTCTTACCTTCCCCAGGACATCCAGAATTCAAAAGCATTAATTTCTGGCTTATCCTCAGTTCATTTCTCAGCTTGGTTTCTTTATTTTGAAATCTTGCCATTCATAATTTATAACTTTAGAAAAGAAGGAAAAGCATTAATTTTATCTCATATTTTTCCCTTGCACATGCCATGGTGTTCTTTTCTTTTAGCCCCCAAGAAAAGCCTAAATAGAAAATAACCTCCCTGTAAAGTCTTTCTTCCTAATTAGAGATTTCCACTTCCCCCAAGCACTTCCTGTGATGTGCCGTAGCCAGGCTGACAGTGGGTAAAGACAAGGTGTATAAGGTATGCCCATATCTAATTACAGCTGGGATTCACCAGTCTCCCATGTTGCCCTATGTCCATTGCTAGTTTATAATCTAAAACTTCTAATGTTAGTTTGTAATTCAGACTTCTGTATAATTGGATTAATTGAATTTCTGCCACCCATCACTGTTTCTCTTCTCAAACATTGAGAATATTGCCTTTTAAATATGTTTGTATGCATGTACACATACATAATCAAAATGTGTGAAAACACCCCTTCATTTGGGAAAAATACAGGCTTGTAAAGAATAACTTTAGCAACAAATGGTGAGTTTATTTTAAGAATACTTTGTAAATGTATGGACCTCTAACTATAAAAATAGAAAGATTTCTCAGTTTATTTTTCTTACCAAATATGACAGTTATCCACAAGTGGAACAGATTGTAGTTATTACCAATCCTATGTCTGCAAAACCCCAAGAGTTTTAGGAGGAAGCATGTGGATGTCTGTTGGTCTGCCTACTTTACAGTGGCATCTGTACCCAGGAGCCTTCAGTAAACCAAAGGGACCCGTGTGGACCAGAACCTGTGTGTACCGAATGTGCTGTGCTGGTCGAGGCTTTCTTGATTTACTGAGGATGGCTTTTGGCTGGTGACTACCTGGGATCAAGTTCTCCGTGACTGGTTTAGAGTCTTGTTCCAGACTATACACTGTGAGGTGACACTACTGCTTGTTAGCAAGTACACAGCCTAGAGACAGTGTCCCATTTATACATCACCTGCTAGCCACAGCTGTGAGCACTGAGGCTTGAGTCACCATTACTTTGTATACTTTAGTCATATTCGAAGGGGCTCTTCTTGCTTACTAGCCCTATAAAACTCTTTAATGATTCAGGTTCTCTTTTTGTAGACAGAGCCGTGTACCAGACCAAACCATCATCAGAAGCCACCTTAGTAAACACAAGCACAGGACAGTCAGTTTCTGGCCAAGCCTTGTAGATCTGGATCGACTGCCTATTCCTATTCTGATTCTATGTAAGGGCTGTCAGTAAATGCTTCCCATTCACAGCCCCTGCTGAAAACACCGTTACCTAGGCTGCAGGCCACATCCAGCCTGCTACTGGCTTTTATAAATAAAGTTTTATTGGAATATTATCAGACACATTTATTTATGTAGTGGCCACAGCTGTTGACATGCTCTAACAGCAGAGTTAAGTAGTTGCAACAGAGACCTTACAGCCAATAGAGCTGCAAATATTTACTATGTGGCCAAGAAAATGTTTACTACTCTGCCCAAGCCAGAAAAATCTGTTTTCTATCATGTGTCCTCATCCTGTTGACAGGTGACTTATAGAAACATGGGATGAAACAGAAACATGGTAAGTCAATTGTTAGTAGAGTTGAAATTGAAAGGATGCCATTAGTGGGAGTTCAGGTCATGGCCAGTGATGAAAGTACAGTGAGGGAAGGTGGAGTTATGGGGGAGCAGAGGCATGAGTTAAGTGGAGGAAATTAATCAGGAGACAGAGGGCAGTAGATCAGAGCCAGAGGAAAGTAAAGATTTCAAAAGATGAGAGAGAGAAAGACCATATTACTCTGAGACAGAGATTAGCCTATTCCTCAAGCTCCAAGCATTTCTGGCAGCTGTCCAGTCCACAGGTATATGTACATAAACCCCCTTTGTCTGTATAAAGCATGATCTCTTCTTTTTGCAATTGAAAGAAAGGGACTAAAAGAGACCCCACATTATGTGTTTGGCCATCATGGGGCAAATTTAGTTTCCACAGAAATAATTCTCCTTTTGGGTCTCAGTATTGCCAGTCAATAAGCTCCAATAAATTAGCTTGGGCAGAAAAGTTATTTGATGTAGTGGAAGGGGGCCATGTTGATAGAATATGTATATGGAATGTTTAGTGCAGTTAAGAAATCTCATACTTAATGAAATTTTATGAAATGTTAATGAAATTAACATTTTTCCTTTTATTTTATTTGTTCAGTCAATCAGTAAATATTGGAAACCTTCTAAATATAAAGAACTTGTGCGTGACAGCTTGATGGATGCACACATGTACACAAAAAAGACCCACTACCAGGGAACACAAGCAATCTTCTAAGAAAGTTTGGCCAGGTACACCAACAACTACCATGCAGAGAAACCAGTGGTAATTAAATTTAGTAAATATTTATAGCAGACTCATTATGTACTGAAGCGTGATGCCAGGCACCATGGATACTGACATGGATGAGGCTGAGACTTTGACCTTGGAGGAACGGTAGTGCTGTGCACGAGGAGAAGGGAGGATTGCTTTCCCCGCAGAGACCAGGGAGGCCATTGTGGGGTGGCATGAAGATGGACACGTGAGATATAATTAGATTGCCCACGGCAGCATCACTGGTAATAGAAACATTATACATCCATGAAGAGAATAATGAGTGAGGAACTGGCAGTGTCATCATGGAATAAAATGCCATCCAGTAGTTGAAAGGAATGAATTAGAGCTACATGAATCGATACTGACAAATCTTTAAAAATCTTACAGTATGAGACTACTATATAGTATTGTAAAACACAGAAACTAATACTTCTATGTTGCTCACACTAGCATACATATAAATATTTTTTAATGTTTAGAATTGACAGATATAAATATGGCTTTTAAATCTGGGGAAAGAAGGAGGGAAGTTAGATTGAGGGGCCAGGTTTCAATTGTATCTGAATATTTAATTCTTTCTTTTTTTAAGGCCTAACCCTGAAGGAAATAGAGCAAAATCGGTGATGGGCACATGGACATTGATTTTATTGTTCTCAGATCTTTCCTGTTTGAAATATCTCTGAAGAGGAAAAAAAGACAAGCCTGAGTGTGTTTATATGGAGACGTTCCAAAGAATGGATGGTGATGCTCAGTTGCTCTCTGAGGCCAGGTGATATGGATTAGAATCCAGTTTTAGGTCTGAACGCCTCAGTTTTATCGTGTGCTTTATCATATCAGTCAACCAAGTGAAAGTCATTTATTTGTGATGGAGTCTGGACTACTTCATGTGGTTATACTAATAAATGAAGCCTGGAGATGGTTGTGCTTGAGCTCGGGCTGTGTCCTGCTCACAGGTGTGCGACTGTGCTTCTATGGAAGCAGCAGAAAGGTTCTGAGAACTGAGGGGAAAATATGTCAGGGATCCCTTGCCAATACTTCTGCTGCAAAGACTAAGGTCCCACACGTTTTGGGGCCACAGCTCCTTTCAGAATATAAGAAAACTGTGAATCATCTCCTTAAACAAATATGGACACGTGTGAATATGCACACATATGTGTGTGAGCACACACACACACAATGGTATACATTTCCTGAAGTTCATAGGCCATGGCTTCCGAGACCCTTCGTTAAGGACCTGAGGGATAGACACGTTGCCTTAGATAAATTTGGTCAAATCTTTTGGTGAGGACAAATAATGGTGCAGTTTCTGTGACTATATACAGGATTCTGGATGTGGAGTTGCAGACTTAGTAAAGGATTTGTGTCACTCAGTGAGATTTCCTAGGTGCATTGATTTAGATATCTTGATAGCCACTGTCAATCTTGGAGCACAAATGACCCAAATATACAGAATGTGTTCCTGCTGTAATTGTGTTGGAATGCTTCTTGAATGGTTCTTTTAAAAACGAAGCCACTGGGCACAGAAAATCATTCGGCTAGTTCTGTCACGTCGTGTGCAGTCATCAGGATGGTGTAATCCAGCTGAGGGATTGCGTCTGAAAGGAAATTCAGATGACAAGCATAATCTTGGCATCAAACTCTGACCACCAATGCAGAATATGACTAAGGAATGAAAATTTGTTAAGAGGTCAGGACAGCATGAACTTAACACATTTTTATTCACCAGGTGGTAAATAGAAATGAAATCCCAGAAGCTTGGGTCATTGAATAAACATGGCAGTGTCTGACATACCCAAATATATGTAATAGTTTCTCATTGCTCATGTTATGTTTTTTTCTAATTGTTGTGCATTTTTTAATGATTTTATTTATTTATTTATCTTTAGAGGGGAAAGGTTAGGGAGAGAAATATCAATGTATGGTTGCCTCTTGTGCATCCCCTGCTGGGAACTGGCCTGTAACCCAGGCATGTGCCCTGACTGGGAATCGAACCTCGATCCTTTGGTTCACAGGCCTGCGCTCAATCCACTGAGCTACACCAGCCAGGGCCTGTTGTGCATTTTTATTCATGATTTAAGTACTTAGTGACTCTTATAATATTAACTCCATTTTCCATTTTTCTGAAGTGATATTTATATCATTATTGGTTTGATCAGACAATTAATGTGCACTTGTATGAGATATAAACTAAATTTTTTCTTCTTTCTTATAATTTAATCGGTATTAGATCACTCATCTAGTTAATTGTTGTTCTTATATTTACCTTAACCATATTTTTTCCTTAACAGGCTGACTAGCTAAAGTACATAAAAACAGTGACTCATGGGCATCTATTTTGAAATAACCAATATAAATAGGTGCAGTCTGGTTATACCACATTTTAAACAACTGTCCAGCCAAATGAAATGCAGAAAGAAAAATAAAAGTACTACAAATACCTTGAAATGTGTGTTTCAAGCTGACTTGCAGAACAGGTCCACATTTATATAGCTGTGTAAAAAGCAAGGCAAAGAAACCAGAAATTCCAGAATATTTTCAAACTGGCTTAGACATTTTGACACTTTACTATTTTTCTCTGCCAGGAGAGTAAATGAATGGTTTGCCCTCTGGGGGAAAAATCCATTTAAAAGAGAAAATATTTTAAATTCTTACCTTTACAGAAGAAAAAACAAAGAACAGTTCTTCACAGTGGGAGGGGATGGGTTTACGTGTATAGGGAGGACACAGCGAAATGTTTTTGTGTAGGGTCTTGTATATTTGAATTATTTTCTTCCTTTTTTTGTTCATCACACATTTACAAGATGAGCACTAGTGATACAAAGATGAAAGAAATAGCCTCTGTCTTTAAGTAGTTATAGTTTTAAGGGAGAAACCTGAGGAAGCAACACAAGTGTGTGCTGTGGAAACGAATTAAGCAGTGACTGTTCCTGTGGGGCACGCAGGAGAAGATGGGGGAGCTGAATTCAAGTTTGGTGGGTGAAGGATGCCCAGGGTCAGCTTGTTGGAGGCAACAGGTGGGAAGGATCAGGAACAGAGGCCAATTGCAGGGAAGTATTTTGTGAACTCCTGTTGTGAACTGTAGATTGTACCTTGTGTGTGGAAATGATGTAAGAAGTAATAATGCTGACTTCTTAGACCTTGTTGTCAAGCCTTTTGTCCATATACTTACTGTAGCTACTTCCTCGTTGTGCTATAGTCACCTGCTTACCTTTTAGTCTGCTCTGTAAAGTTCTCAAGAGTAGAAAGACTACTTCCTTTGTCTGTGCTACCTAGTGCCTAGCATAGGACCAGGCACCTGGTACATACGAAATGAATGCCCTTATGGTACTACTGAATGAATGAAAGGTTGGGTAGATAGATGGATGAGTGGATGGATAGGTGCTCTGCTTTTATAAAGAAATGTACTTGGACTGTGAATGCTTTAGTGGAAAAAAACAAGATAGAATGAAAAATGCAATATATTGGGTGTGGTAGTATGTAAAAATATTTTTATTAGAAATATTCTTGGACTTTATTACAAATTAGAAATTATTTCCCCGTATGCCTGGTTCTTCCAAAATTTCACACTCATGCACATACTAGTGCACTTGTTAAACTGTTGGACTACACTCTTGTTTGATTTTGAAGTATATTCTTTCATTGAGATGACAGTTTCTAACTAGTAAAGAAAGTTTTCCAATTAAAACACTAATTGTGCAATGTGAACCTCAATTTTGTGAAAATAAACAGCTTCATACACTGGCAAAAATATCTTAATTCTGTTAAACTCTTTAAAATGGTATTAAATGTCAAAGAGTACACCTTTTAACCACCAATGGAGGAAAAATAAAATAGCTCAGGAGACACAAGGAGAGCAAGCAGACAGCTGGAATTTTTGGGAAATGTCTGTGGTATTTGGGTTTATTTTTAAGGGAAAGAAAAATTTTCCATTAAATTTTGTAACACAATAACATTTCTTAAAACTTATATTTGTAAGAATCTTTATAATGCTGATGTAAAACTCACGCTATATTGTCTTCCTGAGTTACCATTTGTTTTTGATTGGTGTGGATAGGGTAAGAAACATGGTTTCATAAGCTTCTCCCATCTACATTAATTACCTCTTTCTTGTTTCTCAAGTCACTCACTCACACCTGAATTTTTTTTCACATCTCTTCATTTTTATTTTTTATGGAATCTATGTGTAAACAACCCCATACCATACATAAATTTTAAAGCACTCCAAATATTCACTAAGACATTAAAAGGAAATCGAACATAAAGCATTCAGTAATAAGTAGGCAACTTGAGACAGAAGAGAGATAGAAAGACTTTCTAGTCCTGTGCCTTTTTTCAGAAGATGAAAAAGTCGTAACTACTGCTTCCTTAGCAGAGTGGGATAGTAACTCCTCTGAATCATCCTCTCCAACTTGGAGTCCCACTCTCATTCTTCTGTCTCTCGTCCTTCCCCCCAACATTCCCCTCTCCACTCTTCCTTTTATTCTCCCCATTCTTCTCTCCCTTCTCCTTCCCACAAAACACTCCGAGGGCTTGGTGGTGATTCTCTAGAATGAACCTGGAATTAATCCTCACTTCCTTTTATTCCCTGCCTCTCTCAAGCACGTTTAAAGGTGTGAAGAGGACCTGGATACCCTTGGTTCCTTTAGGCTTTTGCTGATCTGTATTACAGCCAGCCTCTCCCCTCACCCTGGCAGCTGAAGTTGCTCAGGGGCCTTTGGAAAAGTGGAAGGCACACTTATTAATATCAAAATTGCCTTACTCTGTTTTACACCTGAAAACAGGCTCTACACAACTGAACAAAAACCACTCCCTCCTAGTCAGAAGACAATGATCAATTCAGCTTCACAAATTCTTCTGAAAATGATCTTAAGCAAAGAAAGCTCCAGTCTCAGTTTCTTCATCTGTAAAATGAGACTAGTTAGACCTACCTCACTGGGGTGTCATGAGGATTATGAAGAATGATGGAAGTAAAGAGCCAGGCACCCAGCCGGCACCCAGGCACCCAGTCTTCCCTTCCCTCTGTGCCGCCGTTCACCGCATCCCATGTGTTCCCCACAGCAGTCAGCCTCGTGCACTCACAATCACAGGTATTCACAGATTACAGATGTCGCAACAGCAGTTCCTTACTGTAGTGTGTTTATTCCACAAGGGTAGTTTTATTTGAAAAGAGAGGGCCCTCTCCCTTGGGTGCATTACAATATGTTTCAGCTGCCATCTTTTCTGCATCTCTCACGTCTTGAAGCCTTGGTGTTGGGTGCAGCCTGCAGGTTGTCGGGATCAGTGGAGCAGGCCTCAGATACACTGAATGAGTCTCTCTCCCCCGAACCTTCAGTTTCGCTTTAGGATCCCCTTTGCTCTGAGTACATTTTTATCAGTCTGTTTATGTAACTTTGTCTTTATCTTGAATTGTGAAATCCGTTTCTTAGATGTTAATTTTCTTTCAGTACTATTCAAAGAGAAGAAGATAATGCATGGTACCCAGAAGAGAAACCTAAAAAAAAAATGCCTTTTTGCATTTTTACTGCACTTTGGTGGTTTTTATCAGCCGCATTATTGTATAGCTGTGTTCATTATACTGTTTATTAAAATAGTTATTTGGAATAACTGAATTAATGTCAACCTCAGAATAATATATTTGCAAATGTGGCGTTTTACTTTGTTAGTGCAAATATGTACCTATTGCTAAGTGGGCACACAAAAACAGTTTATTCTCCTACTAAAGATAATTATTTATCAAAGTGACAGTATCTTAATATTTTTAAGATAACTATTTTCAAATAGTAGAGAAAATATTATAGGAAAAATAAATTATAGGTATTATATATTTGACTATGTGATAGAAATTTATGCAAGCCCTTGTGTATTGATAGTTTCCTATTCAATTACCCATTCTTATACTCAATAAATATTTTTAACACTCTTTTTTTCTCATCTTTAAAATAGAAATAATATTAGCACCTTCTCATGGATTACTTTGAAAATTAATATACACAGGACTTAAGCCAGTACCTGGAATAAAGTAAGCACTTGTTAATGTTAGCTGTTATGATTGAGTTATGCCAAAAACATAGCCCAGAATGAGAACTTAGGGATATAATAATAGGAATAATCAATATTTTAGATGGGGGAAGACATAAAGGAAATAAACAAATGACTTCCGTGTGTAGAACATGTGATATAAGAGTAGAGGGAAATTGGACTGGGGTTCAGGGGCAGGGATTTGGAAGTGCTCGGAGTTTGGGAGGAGAAGGGGAATACTGAGTTGTGTTTGAGACACATTGAATTTAAAGCGATAGAAGGTCATTGCGGTGGCTGTGGGCTATAGCCACCTCACAGATTGGACTAGAATGTTTATGTTATTAACTCATTCTTTTCAAGAGATATCTACTGTGTGCCAAATGTGTGCTAGATACAGTGCTTAGGTGAGAAAGCTAGGGTGGAAGTATGCAAACTCGAGTCAGTGTTTGAAGGGAGAATTATGAGTGATGAACAATGTGCTAGGCATGAAGACTTGGTCAAAATTACAAAAGCAGAGGAGATAAGAAGGAAGACATCTCCAAGCATCCAACACAAGAGGCTGAGGGCATATCAAGAGAGTGCTGGAGGACAGAAATGAATTTCCAAAATTATGGATGTTCAGAAATATCTCTTTTATAGGCATTGAATATGTTTTTTAGAGTTTGGGATCATTTTTATAAATTACAGTGACAGAAAATGAAGATAAAAAATATTATTGGCTTATACCTATACCATACTTACACATGAAAAAAATTACATATATCTACTTATTCTATGAAACCATTGTTTTCACAGAAGTTAAAGTATTGAAATTGAAACAGTTGTTTAATGAACAGTGAAGGATGTGCTTTTATGCTCACATGTTTGAAAATGCTTATTTAGGCAATTTTGTGCATAATTTGTAATACACCAGACATTTCTGATAAATAATGCTTACTTTATTTTCTTATGTTTGGTAGCAAGGATTTTTTTAAAGAAAAAATACAGATGCTTTATCTTAGTTGCTATGTACAAACAAAAGGAAAAAAATGGGGAAAGGGACTTCAGAATCAACTGCGATGGACCTATAGTGTTAATCACCCAACATCCAACGCTAAAGGAGACCTCAAGTAGTGCTAGATTTAGTTCAAATCAACAAATATGTATTGACTTCCAACTTTTGAGCAATGTGTTAGGTTCTACAAACCACAAGCTTGCTATCTTCAAGTGACAATTACAGGATAAATAACCAAGACACAAAGGAGAGTGTGCTGATCACCCAGAGACATTTCTGAAGCACTGCGAAGATTTTACAGAGAGAGACCATCTGGTTGAGAGAGCGAGGATTGTTTCATGGAGAAGCAGAATTAGAGAAAAGTGAGAAGTAGGGATGGAGAGTGGGAACAACAAGAACAAAGATGCCGAGACAGGCTTGGTGCATGGCGTTCCTGGGGCATGACGGTTCTGTTGGCTAAATGAAAAGGGACATGAAAGTGGGGGAATGGTACGAAATTGGGATGGGGAGGGTGGTGTGGGGGCATACTAGGAGTGCGTCTTAATTATTTTAGAAAGACAGCTAACTGCGTTCCTCACCCACTATGACCTGGGCATTGCATGTGTGCCCTGGAGGGTTAGCACTCAGATGCACGCCACTTGGGATTCCACCACAAGCAATTGGTGTGCTGCTCAGTTACTGCTCTATTTATATTTTAATAAATCTCAGTTTCCCCCTCAACAAAAAGAATAATCTCTCAGAAAACAGCATTTCAGTTAGTGATATCAAATTATTTATTTGTCTATTATATCTTTGCAATATTAAAATGCATTCAATTATAATAAAAATTCTAACACAAATAACTATGAAAAATGAGTAGGCAGTAAATTTAGTTCTCATCATTGTAACAAATTAAATAAACATCATACATTCAAATTTCTGGTATTTATGCTCCTCAAGGGTTTTGCTACCACACACGTGAGTGTCCACTATGAGCCCGTTACCTCTGGCTCTGAAACTTTGGCTTTGGACCTAATCACTTCTATTGACCTGTGCTTCAGGAACACATTTGGTGCTGTCACTGGGTGCTTTAAGACATTGTTATACAATATTATAAAACAAATTATTTTTGGCCAAAATCTTACAAGGTGAGGTATAATTTAAAGCCCAAAGCCTAATAAAATTATAAGGTGGAGGGAGAGACTCATCTTTTGAAAATCCATTTTACAAATTTTTTTAATCTTCCACTCAAGTACAGTGACTAATCAAGTCACATTTTTTAAATTAAGAGAGGTCTTACAAATGTGGCATGGTTTTCAGTGCTTAAAACTATTACATAATTTTTTATCATCCATTTTCAAAATATATCTCCTCATTTAATCACTCAATTGATAATTGGGACATTTTTCAAGGAAACAAATTTAAGCATTATAATGTACTTTCTCAGAACAAAACAGATGATTTACTTTACTTTTGAAGCATTTGGAGTTTGCCTCATGAAGTCTTCAAGCCTAAAGGGAGAAGCCGGGTCACATTCACTCACAATGGGTCTGAGGAGGTACTTAGTAAGTTCCTCCGAACTGAAGGATGGGCCAAGACTACAAACTCTTATTTCAAATAAGGCTTTTGTAAATACAAATTCATAGCTTATTTGCAACTGATGTTATGATATAGTCAATAGCTTTTATATTTGTCAAATTTGTATAATTTTTATGATTTTATTAAAGAATTTAATGCATCTTATACAGCAATGATATCTTTGATATTCCCGTTCTCCATTATTATTCTTCTTTGCAACTTCTCCAACTCACTTTTTTGGGGGGAAGTCTTCAGAATCTGATGCACTCAAATGATATTAGGATGTAAATATCATCCAATTCTCACAATGTTTGCATTTTAGTTTACTGATTAAATTCAAATTAGTCACAGTCATTGTGGTACTTTGGGGCATCTGCAGACCAGAAAGTACCATGGGCAGCCCAAGAAACTTTCCTGAAACTCCTGAAATCCTTCCCTTCTCTACTTGGGTCCCTGATGAAGATTCAATCTTCATTTCAAAATTTCCCTATTGAATGAATGGATGCCCAAGTAGGACTCTTTGAAAATAAAGTAGGCTTGTTCTGTGAATGGCTACATTTATTTTTGTTAACTTTAAAAATTTAATTACTCAATTTTTAGTGATGTGAAGGCAATTTAGTTTAAAAAATACAAATAGAAGAGCTACACAAGACAAAGTAAAGCCCAAGGAGAAGGGTCCTTCATTGTGCACTCTGCTTCTAGCTTGCTTCTTTCCTTTACATCCTTATGAAAGTCACCTCCTCTCAGAAGTCTTCCCGGGACAACATAAATCCAGTGGCTGACTCCAGCCCTGTGCTTCCTCAGCACTGGAAGAGCCTTTAGTAGAACACGTGGGGATTTCTCAACAGGCGTGTGTCTCCCTCGCTAGGCTCCTCTATGCTTCAGCTTTGACTTTTCAACTTTACTTCCAGTGACTGGCTGGTTGAACGAGTAAACGCTAAGTTATTAGAGACTATTGCCAGCTTCCAAGTTGAATTGTGGTGAGATATTTTAATGCCTGAATCTTGCAACCAAACCATAATTACTGTTACTTGGATCAACAGTTCAGATCTGTTGACTAAACTTGACTTCCTGAGTATTGACCACTTCCTGTGTTCTTACTCAAATATGCACATTTCATGATAGATGTTTCTTAGAATCATGATTTTTTTTTTCACAGTGGGCTGTTGCTTTAAAGCAGGTTGTCCAACCTGTGGCCTGTGGGCTGCGTGCAGCCCAGGATGGCTGTGAATGCAGCCCAGCACAAAATCATAAACTTCCTTAAAACATTATGAGATTTTCTTTGTGATTATGTGTCACAATGTGTTTAATGTATGGCCTAAGACAACTCTTCTTCTTCCAGTGCAGCACAGAGAGGCCAAAAGGTTGGACATCCCTGCTGGAAGACTATGAGACTTCCAGACATTTAACAACATCCAGACAGTGCCAAGGCTTGCCATGTGTACAGCTCAGCAATTCAAATGATTTAAGGGTTTTAAAACTATCTCTTTTGAGGGAAAAATTAGTTTACCTATACTTAAGTGTTGGGATTGCCTACTTTCAACTTGCCATCTTACATTTGGGTCTTATCCTGTACAATACAATTTAATGGATGTTGACTCCACTACTAAATCTTCAGCCCATACTTCTCCTCTTGTTTATCCAAGTGCTTCCACATGGATGTCTGCTAGGCATCTCTATCTGAACATGCAGAAAACCAAATTCCTGGTCATTCTCAGGTCCTCATCCCAAAATCGCATCTGTATCATCATCTTCATCTGAGTGTCTTGCCACTTCAAACTCCATCCTTCTAGTCACTCAGACAGAAACAAACAAAACCCCAACAAACAAACAACCCCCTCTACAAAAGAAATCAACAATTTTTCATTATTTTGACTCTTCTCTTTCTCTCAAACCTCATGTTCTATCAATAAGGTAATCCTCTTGCGATATCTCTAAAGCCTTCCCACTTCTCATCTCTTCCTCTACTCTCAACTTGGTGGTTACTGCATTGGCCTCCTATATAATTTTTCTCATTCTGTTTTTGTCCCCACCAGTCTGTTCTCAACCCTGAAGCTTAGGTGAACCTTTTAAAAGTTAAGTTATGGGGTGTATTTCCTCTGTTGAAAACCCTCAACCCATAGCATTTCAAACCCTCATTGAAATGTTATGAACTTTATTAATAACTTAAGTTAATTTGAGTAGATCACTTACAGTACAGCAGAGCCTGTGCTAAAAGCGTACATGCCTATTCTCATTTTATCCTCACTACAGTCTTTTTTTTATCATTGCTATCTTTCACATGAGAAAACTGAGCTAAAGCAAGATTAAACAACTTTCTGAAGATCACTCAGATAGTGAGGTGGCAGAGCTATGCTTTGAACTTAAGCACCCAGATTCCAGAGCACAGACACTAAAAAAACTAAGCTCAGTTTTTCTCCTTTCTTTATAACTGTTTAACCCTCTGAGGATGGCGTATGGTTATAAACAAGGCCTATGCATTTGTCCATTTTTTATCAATGAAAAGAGCCAATAATAAGATGTAATATATGTAGAAAATAACCTTGTGATGAAGTCTCTTGTATCCTGTTTACATAAGAAGTACTCATCAGTAACCACCAAATAATTCTTTTGACATTGATGGCCCCATGAGTGTTTTAGTCTGGCTGGAGATGCTACTGCTAAGTTTTAATGTTTATCTTGCACTTTAGTCTTTTATTGAAATTCTGCTATTGATGTCTTATTTTGACTTTTTTCTCCATCACTGTTTTTTAAAAATAGTTTAACATTTAATTTATTTTTTAAAGATTTTATTTATTTATTTTTAGATAGAGAGGAAGGAAGGGAGAGAAATATCAATGTGTGGTTGCCTCTTGTATGCCCCCTACTGGGTAGCTGGCCTGCAACCCTGGCATATGCCCTGACTGGGAATCGAACTAGCCATCCTTTGGTTCACAGGCTGGCACTCAATCCACTGAGCCAACTAGCCAGGACTGTATTTTTAAAATTAGTATTCATTAAGGTGATATGTGAGTATGAGTGATAAGTACTGTTCTCAGAAAAAAATGCATTAATGGATTCTATCCTATGAGAGGTAACAGGAACTAAAAGGAATGTAATTGTAGGTAAAGTAGAATTTTAGTTCAATTGGGAAGTGTTAATGTTACTGTATTTTATAAAACTAGTAATGATCTGTTCCAAAATCATTAAAACTTAAGTATTGGCATATGAGTAAAAAGGCACTGTTAAAAACATAAAGAAGACTCATTTTTACAGGTGAAAAACATTTTTAAATTACATCTGATATTTTCCATAAAGTCTAAGCAAGTATAAATGTCTTAATATATTTTTTCTTTTCCAATATTTTTTGATATCCACATCTAAATAACTGTCCAAAGGAAAATTGTTATATATAGTGAGATATAGTCCTCTTGCCAAGAACTAAGCCACTAATATATTTTTCAGTCCTTATTGTTTTAGAAATATAAATTCTATATAATTTATTATTATTTCTAGTCAAATTATAATAACCACACATTGTAAATTTACTGAATGAGTACAACATAAAACTGACAAAATTTTTATACTGCAATGTACTTTTAAAAATTGGTTAATCTTTCTTTGTTGTTACCCTGAAGGCGTATGAACTTATTTAGCTTGATCACTGTTGCACAGTTATATAATAAAATTTTTAAAAAGCGAATGCCTGCTTTGAGGTACTATTCTCAAATTGAGAGTTACTCTTAGAAAAACACAAGTTAACCCACCATCCATAATATTATCTAATTACTCTAATATAGTTCAAAGCACATAGATGATATTTTTCCCATAGGATTCAGTTTCTTCATGTTTTCTATTTATCTTGCTTTACTGTTTTTGTATTGATTTAGGCTTGGACATTTTTAAATTAATATTACCATGTATCTCAATTTCACTTGACTAAAAATTTAATTGCATGCACATGACAAAATAATTTACATACCGAAAGTGCAAACACTGAAAAATGTGTTTCTTACTGGTTCCCCCTTCACTTCGCTTCCTCAAAGGCAGCCACGATAAGCAGTTTCTTGGTGTGTTTCCAGGGATATGCCTACACAAGCAAACAAGTGAACATAGCCCTTTTTATTTAGCTAATGTTTTCATTGGACACATTTTTAAGATTTTCCTGTATTTTTAATAACACATATGCCATTGTGGATCAGTAGATTATAGTGAATAGATGAGCTTTGGAGACTTAAGGATTTGGGCATAGAGGATGGCATGTTACTTAAGTAGTTTTGTTGGCTTTGTTATTTGGTTATTTAGTCTTCCTAAGGGTGTTCTTTGTGAGCTCATATATCTAAAGCATTTAACATACTGCTTGGCACATAAAAAACTATTTTTCTGGTTTTATAGAATCTCACCATGGGTTAGCTAAGCTTCACGAGATGAAGGACAGGATGCTTCTCGATTATTTACTATTTATTAATTATTCTAGAACCTAATGTAGGAGAGAGGGCTACATTCTAAATGTACCCCAGGGATGCAGGGCACCATGCTCATGATCCCGCACATATTCAATCATTTTTCACTTGATGTTTATTTAATATTTTCTTCCCACACCCAAGCCTCTATTTGGCATGATCTTTCTTCCTGTTTCTCTCCTCATCTGATGTGTAATTTTTCACCTATTTTGAGAGTAACATTTAGCTTACTTCTTTCTTCTCTGTACACTTACATCCTGAGCCTTATGATGCAGCTGAGAATTACCATATAAGCACATTTGCTTTAATCACAATTACTTCCATATTTTTAATGATTAAAATTATGACACAAGAGGAATATATATCTATATTCTAGGAATAAAAAGAAAAGTAAAAAATTTGCCCTTTCACTTTATAGTGATATATCTGCAGTTAGTTCCTGTTTATTCTTCTTAGCCACTCAAGAAGTGTGGCGATGATGTAACAACATAAATAGCTTTGGTCTGGAAAGTTTTCACTGACTGAGAAACAGGTGTGGAGAAGTTGCTAGGCAGGTAACATTGGTCTCCACCCATGAGTGACAGAAATTAAAAATTAAACAATGTTCACCAATAACTAAACTGAAAGAGGTGATCAAAAACTTGGGTGAACTCCTGGAAAAGAACATTTTCTTAATATGCCTGAAGGTATATTTTTCTTTTAACTCTAGAAAGGGCTCATGGTGTCATTAAGCAAGTGCAACGTTTTAGGAGATAAAAACCGACTCTTTATCCTTTCAGGAGATTGGTTTTTTGTTGTTATTGTAATGCTTTAGTCACGCTAATTATTCATAAAAGAAAAATAGAGAAGACTACTTTTGACAGCTAAAACCTATAAATTTGATGATCCAGAATAATTGCCAAACTTTATCTGAACTTACAAAGGCACAGAGAGTGGTAATACTGGTGAGTTTTATGCTGCTCTTAAAAACCTGCCAAGGGAAAATGTTTTAAAGGTCTCCCGGAAAACTCATGCATGCTACAACAGCAGTTGCCTGATTGTTAAAATAGTCATGTACTCATATTTCAAGGAGGCTTAAAGTTTCACTTCAAGATTTGTCAAGTATGTGAAGATCACATAGTGCAATTATAATCATACTTGGTATTTAGTGTAATTCACTTCTTGAGGGATATTGTTTAGGGTCAGTTCTTTCAAAACGTTCTATTTTCTACATGCGAATGATGACACTGAGCTGTACTGAAGTTTGTTTCTCCGAGTTCTCTTATTCCTCTCTTCTCACCCCACCCCCCATTCCATGGTTCCAAGCTCCCCTCCTGTGGCTGTCCCCTCATCAGCATTGGCTGCTCTAAGCTTGGAGGTGACTTTGACCCCAACACAAGAAGCAGAGGACAGAGAAGGGAGGACAGTTTTGGTATCTTCAAGACCAGACAACACTGCTGAGCATAATTCAAACCCCACTTGTTCCCCTCCCCTTCTCCTTAGCACTGCCCTGGCCTCCCCAATGGGCCTTCTACAGCCATGTCATTGGAGAGCCCCTCAATACCAAAACTGTGTACTTTCCTCTAAGGCAGGGGGGTCAAACTCATTTTCACCAGGGCCACATCAGCCTGTGGTTGCCTTCAAAGGGCTGGCTGTAATTTTAGGACTGTATAAATGTAACTACTCCTTAGCAGTTGAGCGAGAGCTCAGCGCTGCCACGGAGTAGGAATGAGATGCCAGGCCGGATAGAACCAGGTGGAGGGCCTGCTGTTTGCCACCTGTGCTCTAAGGAATCTCACAATTTATCCCAAATTCACTCTTTGGATACCTCTCAGGTTTCACAAGAAATGAGAGTAGCCTCATCAAAGGTCTGCCTTACATTATTTTCATCACACCCCAAAAGCAGAATAAGAAGAAATCTTCATGAGTTATCACCATCCATACCAAGCTGTAAGGAGGGCAACTAAGGGACTAATTGAATAAGGAAAGGGCCTATGGAAAATATCGCTGCGGTTGCAGGGAGCAGTGTTCTTTGAAGGTGTAATGTGAGGTCTGGAAGAGGAAGCCTTATAAACACAGGGAAATAACTTTTAAACAGGCCTTCATATTATATTGTTTGTAGTTGGCATAAGAGTATCGAACATACTTTGGTCTGGTACCAGACACTCCAAGAT
>PVKM010018779.1:0-24785 GCA_004027735.1 Carollia perspicillata | reverse complement strand
CTTTAGGAAGGCAAACAGGCCTGAAAGGGTCAAGCCAGTTCCCCAACCCCCAGACTGCTAATGACCCAGTCAGGCCAGATTCCAACCCTCGGGACTGCCTATGACTCAGTTGTCCCGACTAGCTTGATAGCCTGGGGCTTAAGCGAACCTCTCTCCCATCACGTACAATAGACACCCAGCGCCAGCCACAATAGCCAGTGGCGAGACTGACCCTCCTGTACCTGGAAACAGCCTGCCTTTTACCTAACCCAGCATCCTGACTCACATCCTGGAACCCTGAGGCACCTGCCTGGAAGAACAAGAGACTAACCCTTCCCATTTCCCCTCTCAAACGCAGAGCTTTTTCTTTTTAAAAACCCCCACTCCTGCCTTCCCCCAGGGCTGAAGTCAACCCGATTCAGCCTGCCTCTTGGTGCAGCATCAAATAAAGGCACTTGGATCAGACCACCCGGTTCCTCCTGCCTCTATTTCTCACGCATTTCTAACAAGGCACTCCATTAGAAATGCCCCACTCCAGGGGTGACTACTACAAACGGTTTTGATTAACTTTATATCCATCAATCTGGATAATTACTATATATTGATAAGTACCAAATATTTGACCATTAGCATAATGTCAGACATGAGTTTTCATTGATAAAATCTGTGGCTTTTTAAATACTGTATAAGTGTTAATAGTTGCTCTCATTGGCAAATAACTAAATGTTAAAGACATATAGATTAGATAAAGTTTAAGGGACACTCTGCCCTTTCACAAGGAGGAAATAAGAATCTACTAAGGCCTCTAGCCCACCAGTCTTAGGGATGACATCCAACTCTTGCTCGCTAAAAGATTCTTTTTCACCACTGATTAAGAGGATTTTTTAATCTGATTCCTACTGCAAGGATACAGAATTCCTTCTGGGGAATATTGTCATGCCTGCCCAAAGTAAACTTTTCATGCAAGGTGGTGATTGTAGTGTCTAACTGCAGAGAGAGCTGAGACATCCTTATGTTTTTACAACAGGCTGTGGGAACAGATGGTGCCTAGTTCCTAATTAGAATTTGTTTAATAATTGAAGAATCCAGGAGCTACCTCCCCAGGATGGCATCAAATCCGAGAGTTCTCTTATATTCCAGTTTCTTCAATTCTCCATGGGTAGAACAGCTTAAAATTATTTCCAAACCCCATTTTGTAATAGAGAGAGAACTGTGCAAGGCTTCCATTATCCCAGGGATGCTAGATGGCAGCCTGTCCGTGGTCCATTCATTCAGTCAATGAATGTGTACTAAGCACCTGATAATGGGTTAAAAGCACTGTGGTTTATGGGCTTGGGTGCTCATCCGGGTTGGGGTCAGATTGAAGCAGGGAGAGGCCACACCTCTATCAAGACCCTCCACTAGGTAAAAATGGGAGAGACCAGAATGAAAAGGTAACTCTCCTTTACCCATGGAAGACTGCACATCAAGGAAACCAAAGAGAAGAAGCAACTTGACCATGGAAGCCCTGTTATTGACAGCATGTGGGCTGTGATGTCACAGAGCAAGCATCTGCCCTCAGCCTGCTCAGCACCCCTGCCTTCACAAAGATTGCTCTTCAGCAGGCTGCCAGTCACCTGGGTCATGACAGTCACTTGGGAATTTGGATGCCATCTTTAAAACATTCCTGACATTACATTGCTTTCCCTGCTTTGGTGTCTATTTGAAAGTTTCCCATTATACAATATTTCTAAATCCCTGGCAGAAAGGGGTCATCAAGCTTCACTTGAATTTTCCCAGCGGGGAAATCCTACCGCTTCATAAAGTTCATATTGTACTGAAACTCAGCTTCTTATAATGTCCACCAATTAATCAAAATCCTCTCCTGCTAACTACATAAAAGCAGTTCTTTATACAAAAATAAATCTCTAAACAGGAGAATCCTTTAATTAGCAAGACAATTATTTGGTAACTATATAATCTACTATTCAAAATAGGTACAATTTTGAAAGTAAACGATGGTACCAAAATAATTTTTAAATTACAATTTTTTATTTGTATTTATTACTTTAATACTATGTTTTAGTATATTGGGAGATCTATTAAAAGGCTCTAATTCCATAGCATTTTCAAAAATAAATTTGTTCTTCAAAATGTAAGAATACCACATACAGGGCAGATGCTAAGCCAGATGGGAAACTGAGAAACAGGAATCAACACGTAATGACCCAGGTGAGCCCAAACGTATGGTCGCCCTGGTTACAGTGTCTCATCGCCACTTCCCTTGTTCAGATAAACGTCCCCAATTCTCAGAACTTTGCATTTCCTCAGTATCAGATCCCCTTCATCCAACAATATCCATCTAAATTATGGCACCAAGCGTAAGAAAATATTCCTGATGAGCTCTGACCCATGCCCATTACAATGAAGCCATTATCACTGTAAATACAAACATCGTATTCTACTAACACTGCCCGTATATCACTCACCTCCTCAGCAGCTGCGTTCATATCGTTGGCTTGTATTCAGCTTGTAATCAACTGAAATCTTTTGCATATAAAGTGCCACTGAACTCGGTCTTCCTCTTTATGAACATTCATGAAGGATTTTATTTTTCAGCCCTAAATTAAAGAATTATATCTTTTCAGTTCCAGGATGTCATTATGGACTATTAATATAATTTTTGATGAACAGCTTGCTGTCTATTATCTTTTCTTCCAGTTGTTTGTGATATCCAAAGCTTGGTATGCAAATCCTATGTGTCTTTCATATTATAATTAAAATGTTTAACACAACAGGCTCAAGTTACACTAGCATGAGTAATGTGGTAGATTCAATTAGTTAACTTTTTTTTTTTAGTCAGGTAAGAATCCACCTAATTATCTGGACATTGGGTTCATATCTCTCTGTGTAATCCAAAAGAACCTCAAGAGAGTTATCAAATAAACCAGATACTTCCTTTTAAATCAAAGATGATAGAATTCTCAAAGTAATTTTCTAAACCATTTGCCATGACAGATCGTCTACTCATAAGCATCTTATAAAGCAACCTGAAGATTCTTCGATAGTAAAACATAACCGTTGTACGAAGCTCACAGCACAATTCAACACCTTGGCTGCTAAGTGCTGCCTGATGAAAGCATAACCCAGAAAGGAAAGTGGAGATCATGTGTAGTGCATTTTGGCAACCAATTACTTTGATTCAGTACAGATGTTAAATCTTCCCATGCTCTTCCTTGGAGCATCTTGGACTCACTGATGGGCCACTCTGAGTTGTTTCCTACCCAAGGGTCACCCCGGAGCTAGGTTGAAAAGCTTGGCAAAGACTCACCATGACTCAAACAAGAAGGGTTCATTGGAGCCAAGAATGAACACACAAGAGAAATAGGGCCAAGAGAAGCCTCTGATGAGATGGGGCAGAATGTGTTACTCCCCTACAGAAAAAAAAAAAAAAAACAACTACAAAAAGAAACACAGAAGGGAGAAGACACTGGGGGTCTTTATTATCTATGTCAACCACAAAGAAAAATTCCCAAAGCAAAGCTCAAAACGTCTAGAATTTGAATCACACACAACAGTAGGGCCCATTAAAAAATGTCTCAAAACAAATTACAACGGTTTTTAATTCTAAATCATTACAAAGGAAGTATGATCCATAAAAGGAGCCCCTTTTGACAACATGTCATGTTGCAAGAAAGATCTGCCAAGTTCATATTTTAGAGATCAAATGTGAAAATATAAATAAAAGCTCCATACAAAGAAATATTCTTATGATAATTAATCATAAATTATTAAGGCTTGGATAATTTTAGTGAATTTGATTAAATGTGTCATGAAGGTTATGATAGATCTAGCAATGATAGAGATGATGGATATGAGAGCAGTGAACTATGTTTACAAAATGCTATCAGTGAAATATTCCTATAGAATAACAAAAATTTGAACTTGAAACAGAATCTTGTTTCACAACATTATCCTACAGATAAACAAATTAAACTGCTGTGTCAAGTGACTTGCCTAAGGTCGAGTTAGTAAAAAACCTAAAGCTAAAACCTAAATTTCCAGACACCCAGTTCTTTGTGTTTTTTAGTCCACTGGGATGTTCTGTTAATGATGACACTGTCAGAATTTTCCATTCACACTATCACTATTCAAAAGATAAATAAAGCTATCACTTTCTCAATACTGCCAAGATATATCATACAACTTATCTTGCTGTGAAGTTGCATTGAGGAATGCAAAACTGGCAATGCAATGCATAATTGTCTCCACTCTCTTTCCAGAAAGTAGCTTTGTCCTCTTGAAAATGATGGTCTGAACAGGCACTCTCGATCATTCAGAGTTGCCATGTTAGATAAAAATTATTTATACTCTTAGTTATATTGGAAAGATATTGGAATAAGAAAACAGGAAACCTGAATTCTAGTCCAGTTCCTGCAGCCCCCTAGCCACATCACATCAGGCAGGCAAGGTAAGAGTATTTCCTCATCTTCAAAATGAGGAAGTTTTACTAAATGACCCCTTCCCAGTTCAGATATCCTCTACTGCTGTGTCGTAAAGACGTAAAGATGACTAAAGTATGAAGCTTAAGTGAAAGGCCAGTGAATGAATAATACTGCAGATATAAGTATATCCTAAAAGAAAAGAAAATTATCTCATATGTGATTTGTAACATTTCCTTATTTTCAAATCAGATAATTACCAACATAATAATTAATAGAGTTTACATTGGTTAAGGGAAGTCAATCATCTGTAACAAATAAATCCCAAAATGCAGCAGTTCAAATACATGAAATTGTATGCCTTTCTCCCGGAACAGCTTAGGCAGCGGGTGTATCTCCTCCACCTGGTCATTCACAGATGCAGCTGATAGAGACTCCCCATCATACAAGTTCCAAGGTCAGTTTGGCCATTGCCTTCCAGTCCACAGGCAAGGGGAAGAATGTGTGGAAGCATACTCACCCACTTAAAAGCTTGGCCCCAAACTGGTAAGACTCACTTTCTCTCACATTCCATTAAATAGAAATTAACCACATAGCTATATACATAACTTCAAGGAAGTTTGGGGGAAAAAATAATCTCTAGCCGGCCAAGCACATCTCAATGACAATTCTATTACCATGAAAGGAAGAACAGATTTTTGTAATACAGCTAATAGTCTCTGATATAGCAGTTAGTTTATTTAAGGCATTGTAATAGAGTCTGCTACATACTGCTACGCTGAAATATAGTCAGCAAAAGCTGTTGTTATCACCCTCAGCCCATTATGCAGGACACTGTTCCTAGATGCCTGAACTTAGAAGCTATATTTGCTTAAATGTTAGCCAGAGAAATAAGTCCTTTGAGTCTCCACTTATAAATCCCTTCCACCTATGAACTCCACAAAGGCCCGGCAATTGGAAATAGCCTCAGTGTGATCCATGGAAGCAGGCTTCAGCTTTTGACTTGTTCTAGCAATCCACAGAAAACAGGTCTCTTTGAATCCTAAACGGAATCTGTAGCTTTAAAGAGATGCATTTCCCCAGTGGTTGGGCAGAGCAGTGAGCAATCTGACTGGCTTGGACTGAGTGATACTCGATAGAAGTGCGCTCATCTGTTACACTTGGCAAAGTTGCTGATGCACAGTGATGTTGTTTATTATGTCTCTTCTTTAGTTCATAAATTTTTTTAAAAGGAAGACATAGGATGAAACATCTACCACCGTCCCATTCCATAGGTCCTTCTCCACTGAGCGTCAGCTCTTCTACTGGAAAAACACAGCAGATGGAATGTTAAATCTAAACTAGAAAGTCGCTTGCATTCCTAGCTGTCAAAACAAACCATGTGCCTCCTGCTTCTCAACTACAATCCACTAAAATCAAAGGGACTATTTCAGACACCAGAACATGCACATCCAAGTCTATTCTGGGAGTTTTTTTTAAGGATACAAGTTAGAAGATGAATGGGTGAACTCAAGCAAGAAATAAGTGTCATGATTCAATCAGAATTTATTGGCGCTTTAATTATGACTGCTTTATGAGAAATATACTTAGTCCTACCAAGGCCAGTAAATGTTAATATTGCTCAGTTGTGATCTGTGCTAAAAATTTATATATATTAGGGTCATTACAGGCTTTATTAATTGTTCAGAACAGTTTTGACCGATGCACATATAATGCAAATCAGAAGTGGAAGCCACATAAATAATTTTAAATTTTCTAATAGCCACATTTAAAAGGTAAAAAGGAAACAAGTGGATTAATTGTAATAGAATACTTTATTGAACTAATTATACCCAAGATACTATCATTTCAACATGTAACCAATACAAAAATTATTAAGAAGCTATTTTATAGTCTTTTTCATCCTAAGTCTTTGAAATCCAATGTGCACTTTGTAGCACATCCCAGTCTGGACTAGCCATGGTTCGGGTGTTCATTAGCTCCATGTGGCGGTGGCTACTGTATTGGACAATGCAGTTTAAAATGTCTTAGGGTTTTTTTTTTCTCTAGAACTTGGGGCTTATGTGAAAATTAGATAGGGGGTGTGCTATGTAATAAATAATTAGCAGTATTTTAACCCAGAACCCTTCCCCCAGGTACCCAGTGATTAAAAATTCATGCATCTGTACTACATGCTTTTAAGGATATACGTCACAGAACAAAACAAGCTCAAGTTATCTCTTTATGTGGATGTTTTCTCTGCTCTGTGATTTTCACATGTCTACCTCTTATACAAGAGTCTGAGCTTCTTGAAAAATTCTTATGAAATCTACTAAATATATATAACAAGAAATAAAAAGTAAACATTTAAACATTTAAAATCAGCTGTATGATATATTTCTATTTGTGAGAGAATAGGTAGGTAGGTAGGTAGGTAGGTAGGTAGGTAGGTAGGGGTGTGTGTGGGTGTGTGTGTGTGTGTGTGTGTTTAAATATGCTTTTGCTTTTATACCTCTAAGGAAAAAAGAAAGATACTTAAGCCATCACAAATATGTTCAAAACTGGAGAATAGGATTACTCTAGGATAGTAGTTTTCAATTTTTTTTAAGATTTTATTTATTTTTAGAGAGGGGAAGGGAGGGAGAAAGAGAGGAAGAGAAACATCAATGTGTGGTTGCCTCTCAAGTGCCCCCTACTGGGGACCTGGCCCCAAACCCAGGCATGTTCTCTGACTGGGAATTAAACCAGTGACCCTTTGGTTCACAATCTGGTGCTCAATCCACTGAGCCACACAAGCCAGGGCTCATTTTTTTTTGTCTTAGGACTCCTTTATATTTTCTAAAAATTACTGAGGACCCCAAGGAATCTTGTTTATGTGGGTTGCATCTATAGATGTCTACTATGTCAGAAGTAAAAACTGAGAACTTTAAAAAGAATTATCTATTCTTTTATTTCAAATTACAACAATAACCCATTACATGTTAACATAACATGTTTATATAGACAAATAACCATATTTTTCCAAAATAAAAAAAAATAGTAAAAAGACAAAAAAATCATGCATCAAGTCAGAAGTTACACAAATATTTTGAATAGTTTCCATGGCTAAGCATTCCACAGACCCTAAACCCACAGCCCACACTTGCAGCCCACATCTCAATTGTTATTAATAGGCTCCAACTCCAGCAGCTAATTCCTCAATCTTTTAGAGCACTCTGTAATAAAAGTTAGACGCAGGAAATAAAATATGACTGGGTCTTTGCCAGGTGAGACTGAGTTTTGAGAAATCCTAAAATGTGCCCAGTTGATGAGTTAGTCAAAAAGGCACCCATACTTTGAAAAAGAGCAAATGAGAGAGCCATCTTTTAAAATAGAAAAGCATTTCTGTGTATTTTCTAGGGGTCGGGTCCATCGTGTTACTGACTAAATAAACTCAAAGATGTTTTTTTAAGAGTGCAACTTCACACAGGATTCTCACCTACATTGAACAGTTCCAATAAATGCAAGTTGAGAATGAGCACTTTGCCCAAAACTGTACAAATGATTCCTTTACACACGTCATGAGATGTCTCTTCAGCAGCATATAATTTTGGTGGCACCAGCAAGATGTTCTTGTGAAGAAGTGACTTCATATAAGTATTCAAAAATGCCATACAGAGAGTACAGTGAGTCTACAGCAAGAGTCACCTCTATTCAGCCCATCGTTTCCTTGAAAACAGTATTACCAATATTGTGAGCATTCCTAGAGAAACTAAAAGAGAGCATCCTGAGTACTTTTAAAGATATATGTGCAGTTAGCCAGGAAGCATTAACATTACTCTTCCTCTTAAACTAACTTGGAAACAAGGTATGCCATACCTAATTTGTCATTGAATCTTTAATATAGAAAAGTAAAGAAACATTTTCTTCAAAAATTTACAAGCAAAAGTCATACCAGAGAGCCTCTCCAAATTCCTTGAAAGAGATCAGATCTGATGGCCCTAAAACCCGTAATTTCTCTTAACACCATTTAACCTCTCTGTGCTTCAATTTTCCCTTCTACAAGAATAATACCTTTCTCATAGGTTTCTTGTGGAGACTGCAATAACCCATGTGAAGTGCTTTAAAGACAGGCTGACACATAGAAAGCATGCTATAAATGTTAGTTCTGACTTTTATAATTGAAGAAGAACAAGCTTTACCTTGAACAATCCAGTAATGAGCAGAGTAGGACAGGAGCATGATTTCAGAATGACTGCAGCTGAGACTATTGTCAATAGTTCATACACGCCCATATCACAGTTCTCCCATGTATCTGCAGTCGGCTGTGCCTGTGTCCATTCTCGCCTTCTTTTGAGTTGATAAAGCTATTGTAATAATCATAACCTGCCTGTCTTTTTCCGTACAAACAACCGTAAGCCACTTTTTCGCACCCTTGTATTTATAATTGTTATGATTTCCTGGAAACCATTTCCTAATGCTTTCATTCTTATAAAATGTCCCTAATGTTGGGGGGCTATTATAATCTTTATTCGGCCCACGTTATTTGGCCCACTAAGTATGACTATTCATACTTAGTATGAATCGCAAAAGTGAATATTAACATACTTGATTATGGGGTGCTGCCCCACACTGCACAGGGACATTACAATATGTAATACTTGTGCCAGATTTCTTTTCTGAAATCCCCAAATTTCTAAATTCAAAAAAGCAGCTCCTTCCAGGGGTTTTAGATGAGAGATTAGGGGCTAGTCCATTGCTTGAGATTGAAATAGGTACCAGGCACTGGGCTAAAATTTTCATTGGCATCTTGAGATTTAGTCTCCTGCATCGGCTAGAAAAATCAAGCCACACTTCAGTCACTAGCGCCTCGAAGAGCAAGTTGGCTCCAGCGGCCCTGTGGGGTAAGATCAGACCAGCCCACAGCCCTGGATCCCAGCATGTTTATTCTATTACAAGCATGTTTCAGCACTGCATGGCTCATAAACATGTGGAATCCAAGATACAAGAAGTTACTGCTCCCCTGGCTGGTGTAGCTCAGTGGATTGAGCACAGGCCTGCGAACCATAAGATTGCGGTTCAATTCCCAGTCAGGGTACATGCCTGGGTTGCAGGCCAGTTCCCAGCAGGGGACACACGAGAGGCAACCATACATTGATATGTCTATCCCTCTCTCCTTCCCTTCTCCTCTAAAGATAAATAAATATTTTTTTTTTAAAAAAGAAGTTACTGCTGAGCCTCCCAATTTGGAGGGAACATCAATTCCAGAAGATGAGCTCCGACAGGGCTAGGAGCTGCTGTTACCCAAGACTCGACAACCTTCTTCTCCTCACTAGGGTTTCAGCCTTGCAATGGCTTAAAGCAAGGTGTTTTTTGTTTGTTTGTTTGTTTGTTTGTTTGTTTGTTAATTGAGTAATCCATTTTGCTTTCTCCTATATGCAGTCAGCTCTACAGAAGGACCAGCAGTGGTCAACACAGAATTATTGGTTCTGATCAAGAGCTTTCAGGTTACTTTCTGTGGAACCCTAGGGGACTACAAAGGTGCTCCCATGTTCCACAAAACCTAGATGCAAAGGTTATTTTTATATGTGTGTGTGTATTCATCTATTTTAAAAATATAATCAACTTGCACACTTACATATCATATCAAATTGAAACACTCTAAAGACTGCATTAATTCTTCAACCACAAAAATTTCATTTTGTATAAATCCTGGGATAAAAATCAATCATTTCTTTGTGTCTAATTGGATTTCCTGTGAGTGTATCAGTGATTACAGAGTTTGTAGCTCTGCAGGGATCTATTTTTTTCATTCAAGCCTATACATGTCTACAGTATATAAAATTATTAAATTGGCTGCATGGTGACTAAATATGTGTGTGTCAGGCTTGTCTTGATGCGTGCAACCAGAAGAAAATAGAGAAAAAAAAATTGGGTGCCATAATTGTCATTCATAACCTTCAATTTCATATATTCTTTAGAACAGTGCTATGATTTTTCTTTATTAACTTTATTATATCATTCAATTTAGAATATAGAATTATGCTAATAAAATATTGTTGTGATTGATCTATTTTTACCCAGCACATAACATCTACTTTGTTTTGACAGAGTCTAGTGTTTACAGCCGTCTACCTCCAATACAACCTTGGGGAGGGGCGCACATTAGTTTTATACTGCCTCATACCAGCTACCACAAACTTAGCAACTTAAAACACCCCTTATCACCTCCCAGTTTCGATAGGTCAGAAGCCTGGGCACAGAGGAACTGGGCTCCCTGCTCGGGTCTTCCAGGCTGAATCAGGGTGTCAGCTGGGACTGAGATGCACTTTGAAGGACACTGTTCTCTTCCCAGCCCATTCAGGCCATTGATAGAATTTGGTTCCTTCCAGCTTTTGTTTTAGGTTTGTACTGTTGCCTAATAACTTACACTTTACTGGCTTAAAATAACATCCATTTATTAGCTCCAAGTTCTATAGCAGATCAGAAGCCTGGGCACGGTGTGCTGGGATCTTTGCTCAGGGCTTCATGGGATGAAATCTGGGTGTCGGCCACGCCACATGCCTTTCTGGAGGTTCAGCAGGAGCATCTGCGGCCACGCTCTTTCAGACTGTTGGAAGAATTCACTTCCTGGGGTTGCTTGTGTCTGTCAGGGGCTGCTCTCCACTCCGACAACCCCCCCTCAGATGCTCGCCATTTGACGCTTCCATCTTCAAAGCTAGCAGCTCAGAATCTCCCTGGGCTGGATCTCTCTCCAGTCTACTGCAACAGAGTCTCATATAAAATAACATAGTCACAGGAGGGATTATTCTACCACCATTTGCCATATAATACAATCTAATCAAGGAAATGCATTTCCTCTTATAGTCATAGGTTCTGGCTGCACTCAAAGGCAGATTATATAAGACAGACATGTACTCCAGGAGGTGGGGATCTTGTTTTGGAATTTTACTACCACAGGTGGCAAGGGGAGTCCTCTCCTCAGCTTCAGAGGAAGTCTTGCTTTACATTGCCAGATACGATGACCCCTTGCCAAGGATTTGTTTAAAGCTAGCAGGTGATCCAGGTGTAGGCAATAAGACACAGAGTGTAATCTGCCGAGGAACTTTTTCAGAAATGTTCCTCCCTCATAAGGTTCAATCACTGTAGGTTTTCCAGTCCAGCTGGGATAGCTGGAACCATGGCCGTCACCTTGCTCCCAGCCGGAGGATTAAAGCATCACACAGAGGAGGCTGGTGCTGAGACAGCGTGCCAACATGGGGCTGGAGCCCATGCCCATTTCTGACTTCTTGTTAGGTGGGATTTTTAATTCCCCTCATTATCCAAGCCAACTTGAATCACGGTTCTCTTACTTGTAGCCCGAGATGTTCTGTGGCTAAAGGACTCTAGGGTATGATTTAATGTGAAAAACATCAACAGAGCTCAGCTCTTTTAAAGAGAAGTTTAAAAATCATCAATCTACTAGAGTCAGACAGACCTGGAATTCCAGCTGAACTTCCGCCATTAATGAACTGACCGATTTTGTCTGTAAGATCAGGAAGAGTAATTCCTATCTTCATGAGTTATTGTTGAAGACCCAAGGAAGTTGCACATACATAGCAAACTAAGGGGAAACATAAGACTTCTTTCAAACACTTGATCATGACTGGAATTGGTGGGTAGGGGCAGTGCACTGGGCTTCTCCTCTCACTCCAGATTGGTGTCTGAGCTCTAGGGGAGGAAGAGCTCCAAGCATGTTTAAAAGTGGAGTTTACACACATCCACGCTGTAGCATGATGTGCAGGCAGGTAGGAAGAGATCGCTGGAGCCACTTTGGCATCTTCATGGATATTTCTCCCCTCTGGAAGAGAAAACAAAGAGGCCGACCTTGTTAAGAAATACTCCTGGAGACACATCTTAGGGACTGGAATTGGAAGCAGGCATTAAAGAAGAAACTGGATGTGTCAGTAAAGCCATAATGTAGAGGGACAGGGAGAGTGGGGAAAACATTCAGAGAAACTTGTAGCATTCCATGTGAATTTCTTACCCCATATTCTGGGCTGTGCCAGGCTCCAGGATGCCCTTCTGGAGCTTACATTCATATTTGCTAATAAATGGAATTCTTCCCCTTTGAATGATTACTTGAAGGAAGAGGAGATCACAACTATGATTACATATTGCTTTGAGGAGACCAAGTGTACTAGTCAGTTCTTTCTGTGTAACAAACAGTCCCAAAGTCTCAGAGGCTTACAATAAACATAACATTTTTTTTTCTCACTGCTAGGTCTACTCCCCCCAATAAGCTGAAACATATCAGCTTTAAACTTCAGGTAAAGTTCATATCGTCTCCAAATATCTTTTACCTTTCTCGGACCCATGGTTACCCAGGGCAAAGTCTTCTCATAATGTATTTTTCACAGGGACAAGTGAAAATACATAATACACGATGCTTCTTAAGATCTCAGCTCAAAATTGGCACATTATCACTTCCATTCACAATTTATTGGCCAAAGCAAGTAATGTGGCCAAGCCCAACACCAATGGGGCAGGAAGGAATACTGCCCACACTAATGGGAGATACTCTGAAGTCACACATCAAAATGCACAGACATAATTCACCAGGTTGGAGAAGAATTGCAAGAACAGTTCTATCTGCATGAGAAGCCTTGGTGGGTATATAAAAGGCACATTACAGAGGCAAAAAAAGAAGAGAAGAAAAAAATAATGTTAAGCCTGGCTGGCGTAGCTCAGTGGATTGAGCACGGGCCTGCTAACCAAACGATAGCGGTTCGATTCCCAGTCAGGTCACATGCCTGGGTTGCAGGCCAGTTCCCAGCAAGGGACACACGAGAGGCAACCATACATTGATATTTCTCTCCCTCTCTCCTTCCCTTCCCCTCTAAAGATAAATAAATAAAATCTTTTAAAAAAACTTTCTTTAAAAAAATAATAATAGTGTTAAGGACAAAAACGTTGTACTCTTTTCCCATTTTGCCTTGAATCTACATCAGCCATCACCTGCTTCTGATATAAACAAATGTACATTGTCCACCTTAGTCTGAAACTTCCCTTTGCCCATTACCAGCCAAATTACCTTGGGAAAATCACCTGGCCTCAGTACTCAATTTCCTCATCCATAATATGGGGGACATTATAGATGTTCCCCATATAAAGACCTACCTCATATGATTGCTGTGTATAGGTGAGAAGATGTCAAGTTCCTGGTTTAAAGAAGTTGCTAAATAAACCATTTAAAATAAGTTGTTGTTACACACCATCCAAAACCCCTCCTTTGATTTGAAATTCATTAATATATTATACACCTGCTGTGTTTCAAGCATAATGCTGGGAACACAAATATACCTGCCATTGAAAACCTCACAAATCATTATTACACAAAATGGTAAGCAAATCATTATTACATAAGATAGTAAACAGTACATTTGAGATCTGAATTATGCATTGCAGGCACACAAATAGAGAGAGAATTACAACATCTGTGAAAGATGGAAAACGTGTCACAAAAGAGGTGACATTTGAGCCAGGACCTGAAGGTTGAATAGAAGTACCCTAGACAGGGAGGGGAGAAAAAGACATTCTGGAAAAATGAATGCTATATGTATTGCTCCTTGATGCCGGTATCAGTAGGTAATGTTATTTTGGTAACGACTACAAGAAAGCATGTCAGCTCTTCATGTTGACACTAAACGTACCCTTAACTGCAATTTGATGGTAGGGTGGGAGCCATACAACCCTCTCCTAAAGGGCACAGTTGAAGCAAGCTGAATGGGGCTTGTAGATCCTTTTGAATCACTTGAAGCTTCTGTTGCCTTGTATACAAAGACTATCATTTGTGAGAGAAGATATTATTAGAGGAGAAGCTTGCAGAGTTTTGAACCAAAATAAATGCTTCCCGCCATGGAAGAACATCGTGTGGAGCCACCGTCTCAGGGAACACAGTGGTCTCCCGTGGGAAAGCTGAAAGCTGGCTTGTCAACTTTACCACAAGTAAGTAGTTCTTCTCTGTTAGTTTTTTTACTCTTATCCCATAACACACCAACCAAGCTAAGTCAACGTGGATAGCTTCCCTTCTTTCTTAAGCAGTCGTTGGTGTTCCCACTGGCTTTCTGAACACTACTCTTAATAATGCCTCCATTGGGAATTTCAAACCATAAACTCTACATGGATTGTTTTTTAGAAGGAAGTACCAAAAGCAAACACTGATTCTTGTATGCTCTTGTTCCACTCTGCTAAAAAATACTTCAAATGCTGTTTCTTGAGTTTCAAAATGGATGTTCATTAAACATACGAGATCTGGAAGATGCTTCCAGAATAATGCTCACTCAATCTTTTTTTGCAGCAGGGATAACATTTTAATACTACCACCTCACATTTGCCCAGTGTCCTGCATATGACAAAGTACTTTTGCATTCGTTGTCCATTTTAATTTTCAAAGTAATCCTGGGTAGAAAATAATAACATCTTTATATCTGAGCAAATTGAATTTCTGGAATCAGCATGTCATTCAAGATAAAACAGCTAGTCAGCCACCATCAGAATGTAAATGCATGTCTCAGACACTTCCTCTGTAAATTGACAATAGTTCTAATACTCTGGATCACCCTTCATCTTGACTAGCTAAGGAATCACTTGGCATATGGATCAATATCATGGAGTTTGAAGACTCTAACCTCTGCTGTGTTAGCTATATGTCCTACAAAAATTTATTTGTGTTTTCTGAGTTTGTCTCCTCATCTATTGCATTAGCTTGCTAGGGCTGCCATAATAAAGTACCACAGACTGGGTGGCTTAAACACCAGAAATATTTTTCCTCACAGTTCTAGCGGCTACACGTTCAAGATCCAGAGGCTGGCAGGGGTGGTCTCTCCTGAAGACCTCTCTCCCGGGCTCTGAGCTGACTGTCCTTTGGGGGAATCTTCACACGGTCTCCTCCCTGCCTATGTCTGTGTCCCAGTCACTTCTCCTTATCAGAATACCAGTCATGGATGAGGAAAAAGCTGACTGATCTACACAGAAATGAAATTTTTATTATTACTAAATGAACTTGCACCAAGGCCATATCTAGTAGTCTCTTTGGTTCCATGACAGGAAAAATAACTTTTCTTCAGTTGAAAAAAAAAAGTATGAGATTGCCTTCCACAACATCTTCAGTGTTGGAGACATGATATAAGGAAGTGGCTATATTCTCATTTTACTTTCAACATCATCTAAGAAAATGGGAATAACTTATTCTCAATGCTTTAAAAAATACTGATTATTTCTTTATTGAAAACCTAGCAAGTACTGGCTGGGTGGCTCAGTTGGTTACAGTGTCATCCCAATACACTAAGGTTGCCGGTTCAATCCTTGGTCAGGACACATATGAGAATCAACCAATTAATGTATAAATAAGTGAACAACAAAGTGATGTTTCTCTCTCTCCCTTCCTCCCTCTCTCTCTTTTTCTCTATCTCAAATCAATAAATGTGTTTTTTTAAAGAAAGAAAGGGCCAGGCAGGCACTACTCCGGGCACACAGGATACATCAGTGAACAATACAAAGATCTCTGCTCTTGTAGATCTGATATTCTGGAGGAGGGACATAGTCAATAAACATAATAAACAAAGAAATGATTGATTATCTGAGAAGATAAGAAATGCCGTGAAAACAGTTGCTGAGAGTCAGGGACATTGCCCTGTAGTGGGACAAGGCCAGAGGGAAGAAGGGGAGGGAACGAGTAGAGAGAGGGACAGGGAGCCCCAGAGGTAGCTTTACACAGGGTGGTCGAGGCAGGCCTCCTTGAGAGGCAGGGCCTGTCTGGTTATAAAGACCAGATGCCAGCTCATTCTCTTAACCTGATTTGCAAGCTGTTTACAAATTATATTTGTGAGACATAAACACTGAGACAACTTTACATTTTTATTGAATGAGAAAGATCAGGTGGAAGAGATGAACCCATCGATATCAATCCAACTAAACAAGAGTTCAGGGCTTCAAACGGGAGCCCCTGAGTTACAAAATCGCTTTCCTGTTCCCAAAGTCACTGCCTTCTCGCTGCACTCCAGGGTCAGGAACAAAACAGACGCACAGGAGTTAAAGAATCTCCCATGAATCTCCCAGCTAAGGGAGATTCGCCTCCCAGCCCCTACTGCAAAAAACAAAGGAAAGAGGTCTGAGGACAAGTCAGGTGAATTACAGGTAAGAATGTTGTGTTTGTTGGAACAATCTAATGTGCCTAGTGCCAATTGCATTATATTTGTCATTTAAATTGAATGAGGTGAAAAGTGGAAAACAGTTGATTTAGTGATTCTACATACAGTTGATCCCTTCCAAGAGCTATTATATACTAGAAAAAACACTATTAAACAATTCATTTTTACACATATTACCCTATGTCATAAATTCTAGTTTCTAATAACCAATGACTTTGTGAAAAATAGGTAGATCCTACATTGCAGTATGTCCTGAATTCCCAGAGTTATAGTCCCTCCATGATTTTGTGTGTTTTTTTTAATCCTTTTAGTTCCGGGCTCAATCATTTGGTCCTTGAATATTTTGAAGAGTACCATCATTTATTCTCCTAACATAAAAGAAGTATCCAATTTAGATACAATTGGGTTTCCTGCTCTAAGCTGGGGCTGATTATGACCATGCTACGAAAATTCAAGTAAGCAAGTTAAAACATGTTGGATTTGCTGCTTAACAAATAAAGGAGACAAATCAATATTTTCCGCACACAGCCTGGGGGAGAGCTGCAGAAAGGAGGAGAGCTATTCTCCATCTTCTCAAGAGTCTGCACAACAGAGTGGGAGCAGACATTTAAAAATTCACTTTCTCCAGACATCCTTTTATGGCTTATTTTGAAAATATGTCTCATAACACATTACCCTGCAGTTCGGCTATTTTTTTAATACTCTCCCTCTCTAAATTCATTTCAGTGGGAGCTGTCCGTTGGCAGTGGAGGCCTGTGATTATCTCACTGTGTGTAATTCATTTAGCAGCATAATGTGATTTTGCAAGTGCTGCCGCAGCACAAGGAAAAACCGCCAACATTAGCATTCAAGGGTCATGCAACCTAGGCCTGGCTATTTGGGAGAGTCCCCTGCAATGGGCTTCTCACAAGCTATCCTTCTGCGCTGGGCCTGGGGACGCTGTCCGAATACTTCCTGAATGTCTCAGACGGTGGCTGCTAATTCCTCTTCTTCAGGAACAGGAGATCAGCATGAGCTGTGCAGTGATCTAACCCTCTACTGCTTGGCTACTCTGTGCAAGGTCACTGAACAGCAGCACCAGAGATACCTAGGAGCTCATTACAAATGCAGAATCTTCAGCTCCTCCTCAGACCTACTGAATCAGAACCTGCACTTGAACTCGTGTGCACCACAAAGACTGAGGCATTTGTCTCTGTTGGATGGGAGACGAGAATGCCAGAATTCTTCTCCAATGTTTCCTAAGTTGTCACTGCCCTTGCTGGTTTTTTTAGCAACTCTGGATTTGTGCCTAGGTCATGGCATTTATCATTTTTCTCCCTGACTATAATTTTTCATATACCTGTCTATCATATATTATACCTCCATGTTTAAGCCCCCAGTTTTGCCCTTGTCTTTGACTTTGCACCTTTCTGTGGCTTGTAAGTGATTAAGACAATATTGAATGAGTACAAATAACTGTTTTACCACATTCTTCCTAGATGCTCAGGCACACTGTCGAAGAAAACTATAGTTTAGCCTTCCTAACATCCCTTCCCACTTCCCTGTAGCTCAGCCCCCCACTTTCCTTTGAAAAACCACTTTTCCCCATTCTGAGATGATGGGTTTCAAATGTCCACATGGGAGCTTTCATCGCCCCAGCCTCTGTGATTGTTCAGGAAGCACATGTGTTCTGAGCCAGGGCGAGATGGAGGGAAGCGGGCGCTCTCTTCCCTCTATGGTTGCCAAGCTGGTGAAGTGGAAGCCTGGAGCTGCCAGTGACAGTCTTTGCCCATTCATAGGGAATGCGCATAGGTCAGCCACGGACTTCTAATGCACAGTGTAATGAATGTAGACAACAACATTGTACTATAATGATAGGTGATAGATGCTTCAATGGCAATCATATCACAATATATAAATGTATCAAACTACCATACTGCATACCTTATAGCTTTCTTAGGCAGATCTTCCATAAGTACATTGCCAGAAAACAAGCATTTGTTTTCTTGGTAAATAAATGTAGTACTTTGAAAAAAAATGTCCTGGGAAGAAGGAGAAAATGAGCAAGGGTGAATAACTACTGGCCAATTCTGAAAGAATTAGACTATTTATAAAAGCCCAATAAAAAATGGAATACATTTTACCTAGTGAAATAATAAACTTGGCAGAAAATGAAGCTTAATGAGTTTTAGGATGTGGTTTTAGAAGAGCCAGAAATTGTCTGTGAACGTTCTCATGAGACTCTGTCTTAAAGGGACCTGCTGGCCTGCACTCAGAGAGGGGCTCCTGGAGGGAGGAAGGCATGGGGCCTTCTCCAAGGCTCTAGTACGGAGGGACAGCAGCTTCCAACAAACCAAATATCCTCCTGCTGTCAAACAAGTCAAACACCCGGGGCACTGAGAGCCAGTCTTACCTGCACCTCCCAAACCATGACACTAGTGACACAGATTTTAGGTTCCAACTAATGGGGCCAGAGACCCTGGTCCTTGGAACAAGCTCCAACCCTCACAAGTCAAACGATACAGATGGCAGTGGGAGAGGTTGGCGTGTTTTGCTTAAATTTAATTATGTTTGTCCAACAATGCCAGTAGGAAGCCATCCTGGTGGCTCTTTAAAATTTCATTGCGTGGCATTTGCTGCCTCTTTCTGTGGGCAGGAGGAATACCATGTATGTTGTCGGTGAATCAGCTAGCAGCCCTTGCCACTATAAGCAAAGGTCGTTGAGGTGGGAGACTAATTCCTAAAAACTGTTCCCATAGCCGTTACTTCAGACCCAATCATGTCCCATAAGTTCCAGTTACAGAAACCGCTTACTGCACACGCACTCTGTGCCAGGAACGGTGCTGGCCCTGCGGACGGACGCCACAGTGGTAAGGCGGACCCAGTGTCTGCTCTGACATTCACTGAAACGCAGAAGCCAGGTACTAAGTGGGAAACGCAATAAAGGACCAAAAGAGTTACAGCTTGTGAAGCGTGCTCGGAAAGAATAAACACAGACTGAGGACGGAGGGCAGGTTAACTTACATTCGGTAGGTGTCAGGAAGCAAGTCTCCAGAAGTTGCCAAATTCCAAAGGAAGAGAAGGAGGCAGGCGAGCCAAGTTCTGGAAGAACAGAGGAAACCAGAAGTGTTAAGCCCCCGGGGCAGAGAAGGAGCACCTGTCAGAAGGCCACTGTGGCTACAGCAGCAAGTCTGTGGGGAAAGGCCTGAGATGAAGTCAGAAAGGGTCATGGGAACGGCACCACGGTAAAGGCTGTACAGTTTATTCTCCGAGCAAAAAGAAGCCTTAAGCCAAGGAGTGCTATGATCTCATCTGCATTTCTTTAAAGACCCATCTGGTTGCCGGGTGAATAGATTATGTCTATGTTACCTCATGTATTTAAATATTCTGATACATACCTGCATATGGACATAAATGTCCCAGAGTGATGTTAATTTGGGCAAAAGGCCCACAAATCACCTCGCCTCCTTCTGAGAATAAATATTGTCTAATGCACTGCCAGAAGCTGCACACGCCACACTTAATGGTTTGTGTTAATTTTTAATTTGATGCTTGAGCTCCTCCTTGTGGCTGTATACTTGTGAGGTTGTGGGCAATGCCAGTTTTCATGGTGAATACTGACTGGCAATCTTTAAAAAAACACAACAAAAAAAACATTTATTAATATAAAGCACAACACCCAAACAAAATGCGGGCTTGAAACTTTAGTGCTTTTGAAAAAATAAGTTTATTATTCGCTATTACAAATAGTGCTTGTATATGTGTACGACATGGTACATTGTATACTACGGTTATATCCTCACTGAAACCTGTTGTTTTTGATAACATCCTTGCCAACGTCTGGTACAAATTAGAGTAAAATATAGGTATTTGTCTTCTCTCGAAAGTAATTTCATCAAATAATAGAATAGCTTTGACGCATTTGCAGCAACAAAACAAAAAGGAATAAATCTTCCCATGGTTCCATCCTCAGTGTAAAAAAATGAAGTAGGACATACTTAAGATGTGAATAGAAATAATCTTGCTCTTCATTCATCACCACACACAGTTGGGGACTGACAACCTGGATTAGAGAGAACCCCAACTAGTTGGGCTCTGGGGACTTTCTAACTCTTGTATCGCTTACTTAATAAGAATTACAGCTTTGGGATATTGCTCTCACAAGAAACATTTTTCCAAAAAATCTCATTTTCAACACATTCTGATGCATAGAAAGCCCTTGTGCCATGAGATATTCCAGGGGAGGAGGTGACCCTGCTCCGTCCTGGAGAGCTGAAATGTCTTACCTGAGGATGAAGATAATCCTGTACTGCCTTAATTCCCTACATCTTTTTTCCTCACTGTACTTATTATTCCCATTGTATTTCCAGTGTGTTTAGAATTTCCAACTAGAAGCACTTGGGCTGGTGTACAATGAAGAATGCCGCGGACTCTGTGGGGCCATTCAGCCAGAAGGTAACCATAGTAATGGCACCATCCCTTGGACAGGTAGAAATATTGTGATGGATCATGCTTAAAACCTAAAAATGTCCTCAAAGCATGAATGACAGTCAGGGACTACTCAAGATGCAAAAATACATTGAATTTCCACTACTGTCACACTCCTTACACGTGGCTGACACAGCCCATTGGACTACCATGCATGGGTGACTCCTGTAGAAAATTGCGCTCACACAAAGACCCACTTTGAAACAGCAATAAAGCAAAGTGCTACAGAATTCTGTTCCCGGCCACAATTCATAAGGGTGGGAGTAACCTAAACAAAAGAGTGTAAGTGTCCACAGTTGCTTGCAAACAAGTAACTACAATATTGGGAATGTGGGCTAGTGTTTCATGATGCAGTATTGCTTCATGATGCACAAAATACAGAACATGTTGGTTATTGCCATCACATCTCTTTGCTGTTACTGTCAAAAGAGAAACACCTCATTAAAAAGTGGGAATTGACTTTGTCTACAGTTAGATTACATAATAAATTCATAAAATATAAAAACTTTTAAAAACAATACAAGAATACTCAGGAACTAAAATGAATGTGTTGTATCTAAAATGCATGATAATTTATACTTATTGGAAATAGGAACTTAAGTCACGAGTAACTGCAGATGAGGTCACTGAAAAATATATTTAGTTGCCCTGAATAATGATGTACAAAAAGATGTAAAAATTCAAAAGGAAGGTGAAACTATAGCATCACGTGTGGCCTGTTGTAAATGTGATATCCCACATAGTTTAGAAGATCATTTGGGACCCTTTTGGTGTAAATGACAGGAACCAGTGCAACTATTTTTTTCATAAGTAAGAAATGCAAGGATGCAATGATGAAGAGGGCCACAATGAATCAAAAGTTGTGTTTCTCTCTCTCTCTCACTCTCTCTCCCTCCCTCCTTCCCTCTCTGGATTCTGCTCTTCTACCCTCCAAATTCTCTTCTCACTTTTTCCATGCCTGCTCCACGCAGCATGGTGTGAAGGAAGTGACTACAAACATTCATGGTCTTGTGGACCCCAGAGGACAGACAGTATTTTCTCTCACAGTGCCCCATATTAAGTCTAGAGAAAAGACTCCACTGTGACCGTTTGGGGGATATATACTCATCGCCGCACCAATCCCCAAAGCCTGGCGATGGGGTATGATAACTGGCCAGCTCTGGGTCCTCTGCAGTCTGGCTCGGGTAAGGGAAGAGCAGGAAGTAGGGAACAGGATATTACAGCCCTTTATACACAGAATACTCAAAGAAAGGGGCTGTTGCCAGAGAAGAAGAATGGCAGCGCAGTGAAGAAGAGGAGTAGGGAAAAACAACAACAAAAATAAAACAAGAAAAAGAAGATGGCTACTGCAGTGCCATCCGATGAATTGATGACCAGCTTTAGAAAACTGGCCGTGGGATGTAAGCCCACAGGAAAGCCTCAGGGGAGTAGGGAAAAAAAGCAAAGTGTATGAGGAGGTCTAAGAAGGCAGATTTCACCTCAAATACACAGGAACTTTCTAACAGTCTGAGGACACCAACGATGCTGTGGGCTACACCTCATAAAGAAGCGAGCCACCTACTCCCAGAGGTATTCAGTCTTCGGCTGGAAAAGAACGTGGCAGAGATGCTGCAATAGGAATGTTGTTCGCAGGTGAATGCGAACAACAATAACCTTGAACATTTAGGATTCTTCAAATTATGATCTATTGAGCGGGATGAAATTCACCCTCAGGGACATTTGTGGCTATTAGACATTTTAGTTCCCAGGGCCGACCTGCAGGTGGAAGTCACCAACTGGTGGTCCAGGAGCTGTGCCTGGCCCAGCTAGTGCTTGTTAAATATGTAAGTTCACTGCCAACACTTCAAATTCTTGGAAAATTCATATAAAACTTTTATTTTACAGCCTCTCTTGAAAAAGCCAGACCTGAATTAGCTGAAGCCAAGAGTGACCACACCTTTAGGAGCACAATGCTCACGTTCTCGCGATGTCCAGCTCACCTCGCTTATTCACGCTGCCTCTCTCTCTCTCTGACGTGTGTTTCGTTTTACAGTCCTTGTATTAATCAAAGGCAAGAATACTCTTCCCTCTGGTGACCACAGCATTGTTCTCTTTCTCCATCAGATTGCTGTAAACTCCATTTACCACAATCACATACTTTTAACAGTTACTGCAAAAACAACAATAAGGGGTAAAGTGTATCACTTATTGCATGCTCATTTTTTGCTTGCTGAGTAATGTACTAAAGCTGTTATATACTCTATTAGCCCCTACAAATAAGGCTTCCCCTGCAGTAAAAAATAATTCCCAATCTCAATGACTTGCCATAGAAAACTTCATTATTTGCACACATCTCACATCTAACAGGGATCAGCAGGGCTAATCCATACAGTTGCTCAGGTATGTAGACTGATCAAGGCCTGTAATTTCTTTTTTGATCTAAAAATTTCATAGACTTCTTCTTATTTGATTCCCCAAAATTTCATGGACAGACATCTTCATCCACAGTTCTTTGCAAATTAAGTTCTCAGAAAATACTCTATTTTTCATCCTTTTCCTCAAGAACTCTAAGCTCATTAGAATATGTTCTGCTTCTCCGCCTATTGTAAATGAAAGTATTGGCAAGCATTTTGCCATGACATAACATGGGGTATCATTCCTCTGGCCTCTGAGACCACTATTCTTACTGCCTTTTGCCCAACCATTAAACCAAATACTAAATGTTTTATGTTTTTATTACAATAGCACCCTACTTCCTATATAATACCCATATTATTTGCAATAGCCTAAGCTTATGCTGCAGTGACAAGTCATCCACATCCTCAGTGGCTCAACATTATCAAAGTTTATTTCCCATTAATGCTACCTGTCTAATTATAGTAACTGGAGCTCTGCTCCCCAGGGTCACTCAGGAACCCAGGATGACTGAAGCTCTACCACCTTATAGCTGTGCTGTCTACCATATGCTACCTTCTCAGCTGTCACAGCGGGGAAAGGAGAAGAGGAGCAAATCACTCCACCCCAACTTTTTAATGACTCATCCCACAGGTGACACACGGCACTTCCACATCCATCGACTGGAACAATGCATGACCCACCAAACTTTAACGGTTGTTGAGAAATGTGTGAGAGCAGATGGAAGGATTGGTGAGTCTTGGGCTCTGCCTTACTATCCCATTTACAGCCTCTGAGACAGGTACTGGAAGATACAGAAATAAGAGTTCAGAATTATGATGCAACACAGAGGAATTTCAACCAGAACATGATCTGCATCTTTTAGGTACTTCTAAATTTATTCATTAAATTTATTGATTTACCACACAGAAGTCGAACTTTACCAGCACAGTGTGATTTTAGACAACTTATGACTGTAGTCTCACAGCACTTACTATGTGAGAATTGTTTTTTAAGTCCTGAACCTCAGTTTATTTATCCATGGCTGAAGACAGGAGATTGCAATTCCTAATGTCCCATCTAGCTCAGCTGCTTGTGATTCAATTTTAAGGCCAATGTGAATATGATTTAAAACTCAGATACCAGCCTTCCAACTGTGCTGCTCCATTACCCACAGAATCAGGGTGACTTGGGTGGCATCATGAGAAAGAAGATTAGTGTTATCAGTGCTTCTCTGTGTTCACTAGAAATCTTTGACATGGTTTATTTCTCCTTCTTTTCTGGGGTTAGACTTTTGATATTACTTCCAAGTGGGATCACCAAGGTAGGAAATGTAAAATTTCCCTGGTTTCAACCCATTTTAAAATTGAGCATAAGAAGAGAAAGCAAAGGGTAT
>PVKM010018778.1:0-24761 GCA_004027735.1 Carollia perspicillata | reverse complement strand
TCCCCTCCCCCAGTTTCTGGCGCCAGGCTGTCCTGGCGGCTAGGAATTCCACATGCAGAAGAGGAGCCTCACAGGCACCGCTGGGCTGTAGCCAGCATTCCAGCCCTGGGGCTCCCTTAGAGGCACCCACCCTTTTCCTACAACAGATCAGAGGATGCCATGGTCACACTCTTCCCCACTGCCCAGGTCCTCCCACTGCTTATCCCCATCTCCCCAGGGTGCCAGGGTCCCCTTATCCGCCCTGCCCCCCACCCCATCACTTCACTAAGACAGGCCTTGGAGGCAGCTAGTGCTGCAGAAGCCTTAAAGACCACCCACCGTCCCTGCGTGGAGGTCCTCGCATTGAGGCTAAGTGGGGCAAAGACAAGGTTCATGTCAGCACCGTGAGGGGCCCATGCTCTCAGGAACTTCTTGTTCCTGAGCAGCGCCAGCGGGGTTATTTTCAGAGAGGAGCTGATGGAAAGAAGTTCTTTCTCCCTCTCTCACCTGGGCTGGAAGCCAAGATGGCTGTGTATTTGGGAGAAAGCGGAAGCCAAGACCTGAAGAAAGAGCAGACAAGTAGTGAAGCCAAAGGAGAGCTGAAGATGCGAACGGCTCAACTGGTCCTCTGCCATCCCCCTCTTCATCCCCAGGCCTTCACCCCACCCCCACGCTGGGAGAGCAGAGTGACTTCCAAGGCAGGCAGTGGGTAAAGGTTGCAGTTCAGACCAGTGTTCAAAGATGATAAGAAGTCCAAGGTGCCCTGAGCACACAGTTAAGTGCCAACCAGTGGCTCTGCACAGACTTGATCCCCAGCATGAAAGCTCAAGGTTGAAAACTGTGGGGCCAGAAGCTCTTGTTCTGATGGACACCCAGACGAACACAGTATTCACTCACAGTCCCAGTGGCTCCTGGGAGATAAAGCCAATCCCTTTTGCACGGGACAAAGGAGCTGACAACTTGCCTCCCTGATTGTCACCTCCCACACCTCCCACATGGGCTACTCTCCAGCCACATCAGCCTTCGAACACCTGCCAGTCACAGCACACTTGACTTTTTGAGGCCTCTGCATCTTTGTTCACGCCATTCCCTCTGTGTGTTTGCCCTTCCTATTCTCCACTCTGCCGCATGAGCTCCTGTTCATTCAAGACTTAGCTCTGATGGCAGCTTTTCTCAACTCCCCAAAGAATTACTTTCCGCCCACTGTGCACCTACCTATGCTACAATGCACGGCCAGTGTGTTTATTACACTTCCTTGCCTAAGTGTCTGTTTGCACTTCCAAAGACAAGTAGCAAGGACTTCATGCTCTTTGTCAATGGACTCCTGCTCAGAGGGAGCATAGAGCAGGCTTCGGTGGGTAAATGAGTGGTTGGACTGTAGCAATCAAACCCAGTGATTCCCTTCTTAGACTCAGTTCAACAAAAGTAGTATAGAAGATAACAAGATCAGAGTGAAAAGGGATTTAATGACACTGTACCTTACATAGATGAAGCTGTTCCTGCAGCAAAAAACAAGACTTGTCACTCACTGTTCACCAAGGTGAAACTAAGCACTAAATTCGGGGGAGGGGGAGGACAGAAAAGCAACTTCAAGGGTGAGGGAGAGGCAGCTAGAGAGCCTCAGATCCTACAATGTATGTTGATAAATATAAAATTTAATATAGGAATGCAAAGTATGTCATTTGTCAAAAAGAATGGAGTCTTCAAGAGAAACTGAGACAAAGCAAAGCAAAGCAGTTCAACAGCCCAGAGTCTGGTAAGGACCAGGTGCACCTCGAGCCCTCAGCACTGCACACTCAGGCCTGCAGGGGGAGGTGGGGAAATGCGGAGGGGCCAGGTGTGCAGAGAAAGTTCTTTCTAATCCTGTGTTGCAAAAATTCATGTTATGTTTCCCAACACATGAGGGTTACTTGATCTTGGCCAAAAAATAAGGACATTATTTTTTTCCTTAAAGTGTAAAAAAAAGATTTTCAAAGCAAGAACAAAGATAGAAACTTAGGAGACTGTCCCCATCCAACAGACCCTGCAGCTCTGCCAAAGCCCAGGGCACTATTCCAAAGACCCAGAAAGAAAGCATTCAGGCTCTGCCTCTAAAACACCCATCAGCCTTGAGCAGTTCAGCCATTTGAAAAATAGATGTTGGGTACACAAAAGAATGGCCAGTGGGTTCTTGAAAGATTACATAACCACATTAGTAATCAGGAAAAATGTAAATTAAAATAATAAGAAAATATAACTTCAGGTCCATCAGATTGGCAATATTAAAACATCTGACTAACCCTGGCCGGCTAGCTGAATTGCTTAGAGCATCGTCCACCCATACGCCAAGGTTGCAGGTTCAATCCCCAGTCAGGGCACATACAAGAAGCAACCAGTGAATGCATAAATAAGTGGAACAACACATGGATCTCTCTCTCACTCTTTCTCAAAATCAATTTTTAAAAAATATGACTAACAAAGTGATGACAACGATAAGAAATTGTGTAAGTGGTAACCTAAATTGAAACACCCACTCCAGGTGAGCGATGTCAGCAGCCTTCGCAGTGAAACTACAGCAGTTGCCCAGCCGCGCGCTCCGGGACTCCGACTCCGGAGGAGCTCTTCCGCACACGCGAAGAGCAGCCAGAAAGTTTCCCTGCAGCCCTGCTCACGGGGCTAAAAATTTGGACATCTGAAAAAGGGCTTATCGCTAGTGGACAAAATAATTTGTAGAAAATTTCTAAAGAGAACACTATAAATGACTAAATCGTAAAGGCAGGCAAAACATGTCAAAAAATATAGGGCTAAAGAAAAAGGGGAAATAGCAGGTTGCCCTTACATTTCCCCCCCAAACTGAAAGGTACAGGGGAATGCCAACGGTCTGCACTTGAACTGGTATCTATCCCAGAAGGGAGAACCGCACCATTCCTGGAGGTCCTACAATACCAGGTGGACTTGTGGAATGGATGGAGCAAGTCTCTTCTTAACCTCCCTGAGCAAAAATTCCACTTGATAAAGTATCCTCAGGTAGATAATTTGTTAGCTGTTAAATGGTTAGAACAGATATCATTCTTGAGCTTGGGCCCCAAATCAAAAACAACTTACAATTAAGATTCCTATCCTGGCCCTGGCTAGTGAGGCTCAGTGGATTGAGCATTAGCCTATGAACCGAAAAGTCACAGGTTCAATTCCAGGTCAGGGCACATGCCTGGGTTGCAAGCCAGGTTTCCAGTTGGGAGCGAACTGGGGACATTCCAGAGGCAATCGGCAACTTATCTGTGTTTCTCTCCCTTTCTTTCTCCCTCCTTTCCCCTCTCTCTCAAAATAAATAAATAAAATCTTTTTTAAAAAAAGATTCCTAGCAGGCCTTGCTTCCATAAATTTTACTCAAGGCTACAAAAGCATCCTGAAAGCTGCTCCTTACAAAATTCTGATTTTCAGTCCTCTCCTAAATCGTTCTAATCCTTGCCTTGGGGAGTTTCCCAATGGCATATTCTGTTCTCAAATTGAATTTTGGCGGTAGAGGTGCTGGCACATCCCTACTCCTCTACTAATCCACGCAGTGCTTCCTGCTGCCAGGAGGGGGCAGAGGATTCCCAGAGAACAACGCCTGAAAGGAGTTTGCATCCCCCTACGCAAACAGCTCTTTTTAACATTTTTCATCTCATGACAGACATAAACTATTTACTAAAATTCTGTGACACACCCAAAAATATTTTTTTGCCAGTCTGACACAAGAATAGCTATAATTTGGATTTATTCACACTGGAAGGCTATTGTTGTGTTGACTCTTGTCATTTTTTATTTGACAGTCTAAGGGAAAAGAGGTCAGTGCCCCTGACTAAATAGTCAGGTATTGCATGTTATTTTTTTTATTTTTATTTTAAAAATATTTTATTTATTTATTTTTAGAGAGAGCGGAAGGGAGGGAAAAAGAGAGAGAGAGAGAAACATCCATGCTTGCGTGAGAGATACAGCAACTGGTTGCCTCTCCCACGCCCCCTACTGGGGACAAACCCAGGCATGTGCCCTAGACTGGGAATTGAACCAGAGACACGACCCTTTCCTTTGCCAGTCGGCACTCAATCCACTGAACCACATCAGCCAGGGCCCCTTTCTATCTTATTCAAAGAAGAAAATGTTCCACATTCACTTAACTGGGTGCATAATGAAACTCACATTTTCACCAAACTTAAATCTCTCCTTGACTTGTATAAAATGTCCCCAGGTTTGTTTTAAAAATCCTCACCACAACCTAGAACTTTACCTACAAAACAATAAGCACAGAACACTCATGCCCTTCGACCTGAAGCACTCTACCCCACAGGACTCTTCCCGCACCCCTTCAGCGGCTGCACAAGCGTCGGCCTTATCAGAGAAGTCCTGAGTGAAATGGCCACGTACTGCCTTCTGCCCCAGCAATCCCTCTCTCCCCACCTGCTTAGTTTTTATCATAGCACTTAATTCCACTTGACGTATTACTTGTTTGTTTCTCTAACCACCAGAATATAAACTTCAAGAGAACATAAAGGGGCTGTCTGCTTTGCTCCCAGGTATAGTAAGGAACTACTATATTTGTTTCCTGTGCTTAGTAGGTGCTCCACCAATAAATATTGGTAGAATAAATATTAAATGAAAGTCACCTGTACACTCCAACTGCCAAGAACACTGGTCTTTTGCGGCAGGTGGGGCGGAGGTGGGGAGGGTGCTTTTCCCCTTCAACTCCTTTATAGCTTCCAAAAAGAGCATTCCGTTTTTGACATTCCCCTTCTGGTGGATTCTATGTCACTACACAAGAGGTTGCAAACTCAGTCATGACCACATTTGGCATATTTCAATTGTCACAGAATGTGCTGAAAATTTGAAGTTAGAAACCAATGCTTAAAACGGACAAATAAGCCCCAGCTGGGGTGGCTCAGTGGATTGAGCACTGACTTGCAAAGCAAAAGGTCACCAGTTTGATTCCCATTTGGGGCACACGCCTGGGTTGGGAACCAGGTCCCTGTATGGGGGCGTGTGAGAGGCAACTGATCAATGTATCCCTCAGACATCCATGTTCCTCTCCCCCTCTTTTCCCCCTCCCTGCTCTCTAAAAATAAATTTTAAAAATCTTTCAAAAATGGACAAATTAATACACTATTTTGGACTTCTGGAACCTCTTGGTTGGATTTTTTTTTTTACGGAGACAATATTCTGGCAAGGCAACAAGTAGCTGGAGCTAAGCAAGGTCTGTCTCGGTCCTCCAGAGGGCCTGCACCCAGTTCATACCCCTTGTCTGTGTTACTTCCATGTTTGTAGATAGGTGAGGTGGAGGGAGACCCCTGACTTAAATCCTCTCCTTTCCATTCCCACTGCCTTTACCCTTGTCAGTACAGAATACACCTACTGTAGCCTCAACTACTGAGACAATCTAATTGAGGTCCCTGTCTCCATCTTACTCCTCAATTTCTTATTATCAGCCTGCTCAAAAACTTTCACTGGCTTTTTTCTCACTATCTACAATTCAATTATTTTGCTTTGCATTCCAGGGCCTTCTCATCTGGCCTTCCCCAGGAAATCTTTCCCAGTTTTATATTATTTTTTTAATATTATTTATGTATTTATTTATTTTTAGAAAGGAGAAGGGAGGGAGAAAGAGAGGGAGAGAAGCATCAACATGTGGTTGCTTCTCGCGTGCCCCTCACTGGGGACCTGGCCTGCAACCCAGGCATGTGCCCTGACTGGGAATCGAACCGCAGTTGTTTGGTTCGCAGGCCCGCGATCAATCCACTGAGCTACACCAGCCAGGGCCCAGTTTTATACTCTACTATGCCCTTCAGCTCACCTTTCATGAATTATATTCATACACTTCCTTCCTTTTCCAGCTTCAAGCCTGTATTCAAGTAGTTTCTTTAACTGAAATGTCCTCCTTGGGGCTGTTTATCTACCCTTTAAGGCTCAACACTCCATTAAGTGTTTCCAATTCCTATTCCCAGATTCAACCTCCCTAACCCTGTCCGCCAACTCTGGGGCTTCTGGATTTTCCATAGTTTTTCTGCCCCATTTTCTATACATTTTTCAACTTTTCAATCATGTACTTGATCAAGCATTCAATAGTCACTGAGCAAATGAACTTATTCCAATCCATAACTTTGTTCAAACTGGACTTCTCTCTGTATCATGTATAGTGCCACTTAGGCTGCTCTGGGGCGCATGGGGACCACACTGCCCCCAAAGGGGTGAACATTGGTTCTTGGTAGAGGAAGGGGAGGCAGGAAAATCTTAGATTTTAGAAAGGTTTCTGGTCCTCCAAGGGGCCACAGTACCTGAGCAGAAAGTATCAGTGATATTAAAATTTCATGGTGGTGGTGGGGATTAGAAGGGAATGTATTTTTAAAAAGATTTTGTTTATTTATTTTTTACAGGAGAGGAGGGAGGGAGAGAGGGAGAGAAACATCAATGTGTGGCTGCCTCTCACATTCCCTGTACTGGGGACCTGGCCCGCAACCCAGGCATGTGCCCTGACGGGGAATCCAACTGGCAACTCTCTTTTTCATAGGCTAGTGTTCAGTCCACTGAGCCACACCAGCTGGGACAGGAAATGTCTTTCCAGGCTCCTGTGAAGAGCTACACAATAATGAAAAAAGATTGACAGCAGTACCAGGGGATCATTTCCCTTGTTCCCTGCGTATGTGTTCACTTGCTTCCCCACTGACTGACTACCTTGAGAACAGAGTGCCAGGGCGGCAGTGAGGCCCCGGTGGTCAAAAGGGCAGGCGCTGGAATCAGACTGCCTGGATTTGCACCTTGGCGCTTATATTACTCAGCTGTGTTACATCAAGCAATTTACTTAACCTCTCTAGGTCTCAGGTTCCTAATCTATAACACGACCTTTATGCCTTCCTCCCAGGACTCTATATTAAATGAGGCCGTACAGAAGAGCCTAAAGAGCTTCGTCAAGGTTAATACAACGTGCAGGCACTTTAGGTTGTTTACTGCAAACGACTGATGATCTGGTGCTGGTAGGTCTCAGTAACAAGTGTCTACCGGTGACTGAACCACCTTGGTAGTCAGGCGGGAGTTGCAGGCAGCCGTGCAAAAGCTTACACCTGGGACCCCCCCTCCTCTATAAAAGGGGGTTAGTCATTGCATCTACCTCTTGGGATTTGGGAGGACTAATTAATTTATGTGGTGTGCTTAAAACATTAGGTGCTCCAAATGTTAGCCTTACTACAAGCCAAGGTTCTGGCAAGATCGGACCGGTCAGCAGGACACTGGTGGCCAGTTAAGAAAAATCGAACCCTGTCGCAGACTCAAGTGGAGCGCCTACGGCCTGATTCACTTCCCCAAATGGTTCCATGGACGGGACCTCCATCTGAGCTCGGCCCAGCCCAGGGCTCAGTACCTGAGGCACCTCCCGCGCTGGCACCCTGAACAGCAGGCCCGGATTGCGCGCTGGGCGGCTGGCATGAAACCGGAACCACAAGGGTCGAAGGTTCAGGCGGTTAGGGATCCATGGAGGAGGACCCTGCACAGGGCTTTAGGGTGTGTGTGGGCAAGGGGAAATCAGGGAAGCGTATGGGAGCAGGCGGCTGTGACCCAAACACAGCATCAGTCAAGGATCCGCAAGAAGCCGCGCCAGGCCTCAACGCTCCAAGTCCCCCAGGAGACCAGAGATAGACAGCCCTCCGCGGCACCAAACGTGTCTGCGCGCTGACCTAAGGCGCATGCGCACCTTTTTCGCGCCGCTCCCGGTGGCGCGCTCACTAGCTTGGTCTGGGAATTTCTACCCACGATTCCTCAGGCGCGCGTGCGCTCTTCTCTTGCGCGTGCGCCCGCCACAGTCCCGCCCTCAAATCCCGTGGTTCTCTGCGAGACGGTATTTAAGGGTCTCGCTGTCCCCTTCGGGTCCCGTTTGTCTGCTGCTCTCGGTAAGAGTACTTTGTGTCTCACTACCCCCAGGCCGCGTGTTCGTGGCGTCCCTTAGGCGGTCCTCTGTTGCACCTGTCTGAGGGTGGGGGACTGGGCCGGCGTGACTGTGGCCTCCAGCGGCTCCAGGGCTTTGTGAAGGACAAAATGGCTGTGGCGGGTGGTGCCGGCGGCTCTCTGTGATGAGAACCTTTTCACAGACCTGTACTGAAATCTGTGAGGATGAGAAACTCTGAGACTGGCCTTGCACAGCCGGTGCAGCCATTGTTTCGGAGAACAGCGTTTGCTAAATATTCCAGGGCTGACATAATGTTTTGTTTGCAGGCTTAAGGCGCACGTCTGAACGCTAAAGAGCCGGAAACAGTCCTCTTGGTGGAGTAAGTGTTCGAAGCTATCCTTTTCGAATGTTCTCCGTGGTTGGGTGTGGGCAAGTCCTAAGGGAGGTGCTACGGGGATGATAAAAAGTGAACTCTCTCTCTCTGATGGATTAGTGGAGATCTGTACATTCTGAGTAGCACCATCCGTCGCAGATGTTTGGGGTTTTTGTTCTGGTCTTTTTAGCTGTGAAGTGTTAACTGGTGTTAACATGAGACAGGCTTCAAGGTATGAAACTAAATGAAGGGTTCTCTTCGTTTTTTTTCAGGTACGGTTCAGTTCAGAAGAGTTTACGGGACAGAGGATGGCACTGGACCCGTCCCCGTGCGAGTCGGTGATGACAGTGGGTATGCTCCAGGTGGGTATGCAGTTGGGGGACGGGGTCCAGACGGCGTCCAGTTGGGTTGGGCACTCCATGATGAACAGAAAATGACAAGCATATGACTGAACTTAAAAGTGATGTCATCTTACTCCACTGAGAAGTGAGCCCAGAGTATTCCAGGGTCTTTGAGTGGCTCTTCCCAGGTACCTGCAATGCCTCTTTTTTTCTGTCTCTAGCATCACCTCATCAATCCTGAGGAATTCAGCTGCTTCCCAAGGTGACTGCAGGTAACTCTTCAAACAAGGGCTTGGGGTGTCCTCTCTCAGCATTCCCCACAGCCAGGAGAGCAGCTGGTCGATGGAGCAGTGTCTCCTTCCAGCTTGTTTCTCTTGGAATGACTTTCTTGGGGAGGGAGAGAACAACCCAGTAGTACAATTGGTTTTTGAGGGTATAATTTTTCCCTCGCCCACGTGGCACTGTCAGATGATTTGAATTGTTATGCTGATGTTCTGTGAGGTGTGACAGGTAATAGCATGTTAGAGTTCTGATGGCAGTTTCTGTTAAAGGAAGAAATCTTAACCCATTCTAACATTTTAAAGTAATCACTTGCTCCTTGTTTACAGATGGTCCTGTTGATATATATTCACCTATCTTAATGGTAAGTAGCTTCTCCCAATACGGAGGTGAATTAAGATATGTGAACCCATTATCCAAAGGATAACTTAGCAACATGGGCTCTTTGTTGTTGTTTGACCAGAGCCCTGATTGACCCATATAGCATTCTGGTTTCTCTTGTTCTTACAGTGATTTTTATTGCTCTCTTGCCTCCCCTAGATGTCCACTGATCTGCCCAGGGTTGAACTCTTGGAAAGTGTCGGAAGCAGTGAGTATCTGTAACTCTGTTGTGGTTTGCTCAGAGTCCAGTGCCAGTGAGGAGAACAGGCACCCTGTCTTAACCCTGGTCTAGCCCCAGAGCCAGTAATGGTGAACCCACTGGGGCTGGCTGGGAGAGAGGATGAGAACTTGTTCCCTGAGGAACTGTCTGAGGTATGACAAGTACCTGTGAATAGCATTAGCTTTTCATGGGGCTATCCATGAACCACGGCTGTGAAATAGTTTCAGCTGTGTCAGATATTTTACTAATTTACATGATCTGGTTTAGGAGCAGCTGGATCCTGTATACTACTGGAAAGCCTCTCCAAGGTTAAAAAGGTTAGTCATTAATGCCAGGCTTGTGCCATCCAGTAGTTGGTTTCTGTGATGAATCAAACTAGCTCACTATGATTTACATAATGAGAACATCTGAACACCTGAGAAACTGGAGAAGCCAGTAGTGGCGGGGGCATCTTGTTAAGGAGTTTTCATTAACCACAGCTTTGTCTTTCCCTAGGCGCTCTTACCAGTAATCTGCTTACCCACTCAAAGGTGAGTGGTTTCCATGTGTGTGAGTTTGAAAACATGTTGGGTAGAAAAATGTCTTTTTCGGCCTGTATACATGATGACTTACACGGAATCTCGTTCGGCTGATGACTTGCTGTTGAGACTCGGAAATCTGATTTTCTAGGACCTGGCTGAGGCGGGAACAACTTTCAGTGCAGGGGTTACACATTGCCAATTCAGTCTTGTTTGTTTCAGGTCCAGCACCTTCTCTTGGAGTCAAAGAATGATTTGAGGTAAATCTCTTTGCAACACATGCAGTCTATGACTGATGTATAAAATTTGTCACAGTTGTGTGTGTCACACTTTTTGGGTCACTCACCAGTGATGAGTTCAATACCGCCCCAGTCTGATCATTGTGACTGAGAGGTATTTTCTGAGCTGTGAGCTTGCCTTGGAGTGAAAGTCAACAGTGGGAAGGTAATAGGAAATTCTTTAGAGGACTACCTGGTTCCTGTAAAACGTGTGTGTGTGTGAAACCTTACGTATCCTGTACAGGTGTGTCTTCCCCCCCAAACACCAGGGGTCTCTAGGGCTGGTTGAGAGACTTAATTTCCAATCATTCCTTTGCAGGGAATGTGTAAGCCATACCTCTGCTCAACTTCATGCTGGAGTTAGAGGTGAGTAAATTCAGATGCGAAGTGCAGAGCCATGCTAAAGTTGCCCTGTGATGAAACAGTCACATGTCTTACCTCCTGTTCTAGTCCCAGAGCCTGTAAAGGTGAACCCACTGGGGCTGGCTGGGGGAGAAGAGGAAAATTTGTTCCAGAAGGAACTGTCTGAGGGGTCCTAAGGATTTCTAAACATGGGAAAGGGAAGAATAAATCACGTGTTGAAAATGTGTTCTTTTTTCCAGGTCTGAAGAAAGAACAGTGTATATAATGGTAGGTATCTGCTCACGTATTGGTATTTAGTAGTTAAAGTGCTGACCTAACAGAAAAAGCTCTTCGAGTTGCAAATTGGGTTAAAGGTTAGCCTCCTTGTAAACTCTCACAGTGCATGTTCTTTTCCATCCAGTGAGAAAACTCACTTTTCTTTTTCTCTGTAGGATGTCAACTCCTCAAAAGGAATTTTCAAGCAATTTCTTGTATGCTCTGGCTGTTGAAATTTGTGCATAATCATTTCAGTTTTTATAAATAAAAGATTTAACCTTCATTGTGATTAGTGTGTTTGGTTGGTCTGGTTGTTTACCTAAACCAGTGCAGTTTTTAGGGTGTCTAGTAGGGGTGAACACTTGCCCAGTGATTAATAAGCATTGAACATCATCTTGGTCTCCATAAACTAAGCAAATGCAAATGCCTACTTGACAAATCAGTCTCATCCCAATGGGTTGCTTGTCCTCAACATACAACCGATGCTTTCAAATATTTTCTCACATTTTGTTTTTAATTGAAGGGAAGGGAGGGAGAGAAACATTAATCAGGTACCTCTTGTCCATGCCCTGATCAGGGACCAAACCCACAACCCGGGCATGTGCCCTGACCAGAAATTAAATCAGTGACCTTCCACTTTGCAGGACAATGCCAAACCAACTGAGCTGCATCATTTAGGAGTGTTTCTCTGATTTGGCCCTGGGCAAGCTGGTGCTGGTTTGGGGGATGAAGTAAGGGCAGAGGCACACAGCATGGGGCAGGTAGTGCAGGGGTGGGGGGGATCGGTTAACATGCACACTGGCCCCCACCCTACCTGGTGCTTCTGACAGTTGTCAGATAGGGACCATATATTTCCCAATACTTGACAGTGGGTACCAAATTATGAATTCAAGGCCTCTTTAAATCTTAGTATGTGGTCATCCCTCTATCCTGGGGTATTGGTTCTAGGCTCCACAAGGATATCAAAATCCAAGGATGATCAATATCAAGTGGTGTATTTGCATCCTGGCTGGTGTGGCAAAGTGGACCGAGTGCCAACCTGTGAACTGAAAGGTCACTAGTTTGATTCCTAGTCAGGGCACATTCCTGGGTTTTGTGTCCTGGTTGCCGTGTGAGAGGCAGCAAAGTGATGTATCTCTCGCATGTTGATGTTTCTCTCCCTTGCCCTCTAAAAATTAAAGTGTAGGGGGGTGGGGTGATAAAAAAGTAAAGTGTAACTGCATGTGACCAAGGCACAACCTGCTTCAAATTGTCTCTGGAAAATGCTATGTAAGTAGTTGTACTGCACTGTTTAGGGCCTGACAAGCTCTGTGTTCAGTGCAGATGCAACTACCATAGACTTGTTATCTAGTACCTATCAGCAACAATGAAGCTTTTTTAAAAATAGCTTCCATCTGGGGTTCAGCCTGCTCTACCCAGAGAAGCACACTGAGGACCAATGAAAAGGAGCCAGGACCGCTGGAACCCCTTTCCCATGAATTCATGGCACAAGTATAAAATAAAAGACCGGTACTGGTTTAAAAAAAAAGAAGCCTCCATCTGCAATTGGTTTAGTCTGTATGCAGAACCCGCAGATCCAGAAGTCCAACTATGCATTTCGTGTTAATATAAAAAGGCAACTTAAAGAAAATGCTGTTTTGTCCAGCATTAAGTGGTAGCCCCACAGATTTGAAAGTTGTCAACAGTAATATAGCCATGGGAATGGGAGGGCTGGTCCTGAAAATGGATCTAATAAGCGCCCCCCCCCCCCCCCGCCCCAGCCAGGATGGGGTTGGTGGAGGGGTGTAGCGGGGAACAGCAGAGAAGAAAGGCCCTGCAAGCAGAGGGAGGACCCACAGAGTGCTGATCTGGTAACCAGGGAAGAGAACCGACAGGCACATGTGTCGGATGCTGTGTAAGAAGCTACAAAGAGATCAGAACGGACTGGAAATGACCAAAAGCAGCTGTGTTGAATTTTAGCTACACACCAGCCACTATGTGCATTACCTCATCTTGTCCTCTTCCCCTCCGAGGAAGGCAGGTGCCAGAAGCATCCTTGGATAAGAGGAGGAAATAGAGGAAAGGAACAGATTAATTGCCCATCGTCACAGAATAGGGGAGGAGAGGGTCAGCTGTCAGCCCCAGGGATATAACCATCAGACCAGGCTATTAGCTCTGGGAGTCTGGAGGCTACTGTTACCCCAGATCTGGGAAATGCAGTTCCATCTGGGGTAACAGATGGAACCAAAGCTAGACAAATCTGATTTCCTTTATCATTGTGGAGTGCCTCCTCAATAAGTATAAAGAAATGGACAAAGGGCCTCCCAGGGAGCACATGTATTTCCAAGTTCTTGTGAAGCAAGCCCTCACTATCAGTCTCCTCCTGTACCCATGCAGGACAAGGCCGGTAGGGGGCAGTAGAATGAGAGTGCAGGAGGCACTTTCCGCTGGCCTTTGCTTCAGAGGCGGAACGGGGCTATTGCTGAATGTGAACACCCAGCTGGAGATCTGCCCACCTAGAAATCTGTGCTCCAGGCTGCTCACGCTGTCTGTGCCCTGGCCAGGAGGACTGGAGCCTGCTCCACCTGGGGCTGTGGCTTGCCCCAGGTTAGGTCTTGCAGAATTTGGAGAAGGATGAGATTGAAAGAAACTGAATTTTGTTTTTCCCCTTGTATTAGGTTTTTTTTTTATTGCGGTTGTAACAATACCATACACTCGGTAGCTTAAAACAAAACAAATGGAAGTCAGAAATCCAAAATGGATCTCAATGGGCTAAAATCAAGCTGTGTCAGCAGGGCCGAGGCTCCAAGGGCAATTCATTTCCTTGGCTTTTCCAGCTTCTAGAGGCCACCAGGCATGACCCTCTGCCATCTTCAGTTAGCAATGGCTCATCAAATATTTCTTAATGCTGCCTCACTCTGAGTCTGATGCCTCCTATTCCTGAGGGCCTTGTGATGATGCCAGTGGGCCCACCAGATAATCCAGGATAATCTCTTTCTCGAAAGCCTTAACCATGTCTGCAAAGTACCTTTTTCCATGTAAGGTAACACATTCTGAGGTTGTAAGAATTCTTTGGGGGGGGGGGCATCAGGCATCATTATGCAGACCACACTCTTAATTTAGCCCCTCCCTGAAGGCTCTGGGTTTTACTGCTTCTGGATTATCAGAAACTTTGCTAGTTGAAATTGTATTAGTGAAAATGGTATTAGTTACTCTTGCCTGAAGATTCTCAGCCGTGCCTGTACCTTCGACACAGAACCCAGGTCTCTACTTCCAGCCCAGATGCAGCGCTTCAGTTAAGGTTTGCAACAGAACATACCACATTTATATGAATATAGTTTCCAAGGAAACAGGACCTCAAGTTCCTTCTCAGACGGGACCTAATACATAATCCTTTTCATACAGCCGTGCTTTGCTTTGAGCCTATAGAACTGCCCATTCAAATTGGCCCTACGCTGGCCTCACCCCCCTCTCCCACCGGTGGAGCCTGATTTAAGAATCAGGAACCTCTGAAACGTCTTTCTCGGCGCAGGTTTTCCCCTCTGTTGAAGGGCGCACGGCAAGATGTAAGTGGGGTGGAGGCTGATGTGACAAGTCAGCGGGGGGAGCACAGCAAAGAGCGGGATGCCAAGAGAATTCAGTCCTAAAGCCCGACCTTCAATGTGTGTCCTCATTGCTCATAAACACCCACTACGTGCGCGACGATTTCCCCAGTTAGGAGAGAGGAGCCTACGGAACCTAAATCAGGAACTGGCGAGCAGGAATCCCAAATCAGCAATTTGGACTCCAAAGCCTGTGCTCCCGGACCGCGGCCGCTCCAAACGCGTCCCGCAGAGGGAACACAGCTACTCGCCACACCTGCAACCCACTAACGAAGACCACCGCCAGGCCGTCCCCGGTGGCTCCGAGAAGGCTTTCAGGGCGAGAGACTGGAGCCACAGTCTAGGGAGAAACAGACCACGTGGCCATTGGAATCAGTACTTGTATGTGGACCAATCCTAAAAACGTTCAAAACTGGAAGGGCGGGTTTATGCAAAACACACCGAGGAGTGAACAAGTAGGAAAAGCAGTAAAGAACCCTATTTTAAGGTCTGTTTCTAAAAAAACCGTGCTATTATTTTGAAATAAGAATAGTAAGAATTGAGATTAGGAAAAATTACATGTTGGAAAAGAATCCAGTCATTAGACCATTAAAGTCGCCACAAATGCAAAAGCTATAATCATGGCAAGCCTGGCCCAGAGTGGTAGGTGTTGGTATCGCTTCTCGGCCTTTTGGCTAAGATCAAGTGTAGTATCTGTTCTTATCAGTTTAATATCTGATACGTCCTCTATCCGAGGACAATATATTAAATGGATTTTTGGAGATAGGAGATGGAATAGGGGCTTGCTCCGTCCACTCCACGCATCGACCTGGTATTGCAGTACTTCCAGGAACGGTGTACCCCCTCCGGGGGAAACTAATGTTGGTTTAAAATAAGACTGATTATTAGAAAGGTTTTGCACTTTCTTTCGTGGTGGTTATTTACCGCTCTCAGGTTGTTTAGTTTTTTCCGTTAAAATACAACATTACGCCCGGAAGTGAATGCGCGGTTTGCTAGTAGCTGTGAAAAGGCCAATAAACAATCGTTGTAACAATCCCACGAAGCCCGAACCATGAAAACAAAGAGTTGTAAGAAGTCGCTACGTGAAAAGGGAACATTATCTAGTGTAAAAGCCGCAACTTATGTTAACTTTTTTAGTTTGAACTTTTTATCTTCACCGAACCTCGGTGTAAAAATATTGAAGTGAAAATGTCTTCCCACCTTTTCAAAACAATGCTGCTTTAAAATCGTCTTCATTGTAAGATCGGTTTCATTTTCCCCGTCTTTCTTCGTTTCGTGTCTTTTTACGTTCCAGTTTGAAACCATGCGCCACAGTACTGACTTCAATAGTATTTCTGTACTGAAAAGGAAAAAAGCCAAGATGCTTCAGAGGAGGGAGGCGGACTGGAGCTGCTTCGACGCGGCATCGCGGTCCAAATAGGATGTGTTTTATTCCAAGTTAGAATTGGGTAAGTTACTCTTCAGATCCCTACGAATGTCTCTGCTTTTCGTTTTCGTATCGTGAAACTAGTGAGGGCCGGCGGCAGACAGGCACACTTCCGGCCTTAAATTCCCAGAAATCGCGTTGGTCCGGATTCCACTCTGCGCGCCCTGGTGACGGGTGTGCTGCGCCGGAAGTGCGGCTGTGGGCTGTCTGGTTCCGTTATGGCTGCTGCAGGGGCACGCTGGAACCATGTGTGGGTCGGCTCCGAGACTGGGATCCTTAAAGGTGGGTGGCAGGATCGGGTGTCGGGAAGTGGCGAGGTCGCCAGCTCGCGACCCCGGTGCGACTGACACCCCCGTCCCGCAGGGGTGAACCTTCAGCGCAAACAGGCGGTGAACTTCACGGCGGCGGGACAGCCGCGGCGCGAGGAGGCGGTGAGCGCCCTATGCTGGGGCGCGGGCGGTGAGACACAGGTGAGCAGCCGCTGGCCGAGCTGGAGCTGAAGGTCCGGTAGCCTCGCTCTCCTCGCCATCCTGTTCTCTGCCCGCAGATCCTGGTGGGCTGTGCTGACAGGACAGTGAAGCACTTCAACACCGAGGAGGGCAGATTCCAGGGCCAGAGGCACTGTCCTGGCGGGGAGGGCACGTTTCGAGGCCTCGCCCAGGTAGACGGGTAAGACGGACACCCTTAACGAACGCTTAGGACGACCGTTGAGGCTCACAGAGGACGGCCGAATAATGGTGACCAACCCTTAGGGGGATACGGTCCCAGGCTGGGTGTCAGGGACCTGTGTCCTGTGTTCTTTCATTCATTCCTATAACAAGCATTTATGAAGACCTACTGAATTACATGCATTCAACGAAATGCAAGGGCTGCAGGTAAACCAGACACACATACAGTACCTACCTTCATAGAGTTTGCATTCCCGAGGAATTTTCTCCTGGTTCCAAAGCCTTTTGAGTGACCCTGAGCACTGCATAGTTTAGAGGATGTTTTTAAATGGGGACTGACAACCACCACCAAGGTGATGAAGCTCCCAAATTAAAGGACAGGAGGAAAGTGCTAGTGGTTCCATTACTGGCATAACTTTCTTCTGCAAATGAAGAGGAGGTTGTGAGCAGGCCATGTAGGTTTGATGGTGATAATTCTGACCTCTTGTGGGTGGGGTAAGACGTTTGAAGTAGGCCTTGAAGAATTGTTAGACTTTTGACAGGTGGAGAAAGGGGTAAGGGCAGTATAGAAAGAGGCTACTGCCCAGGCAGAGGCCAAGGACTGGTGTCCAGCTACAGGGTACCTTTCAGGGAAGATAAATAGCATTTGGGGGTTGATGCTGAGGAAGCATTTTACTACAACATGGGCAAGGTAGGTTGAGATTAAGTGTAAAGGGCTTTAGGTGCCCGGCTGAGAGATCTGCACTTTTGTTTTGTAGGTGGTGGGGTTGTTGGTTTTTGAGGGGGCAGTGCTGTGGTCAGAGCTGTGAGCCTGTAGGAGTGTGGAGGATGAATTGCAAGAGCAGTTGGAAGACTGTTGTCACAGCCGCAGCCAGTGATACGGGCGCTGAACCGAGGTGGCGAGGGTGCACAAATGTGAGAAAGAGCATAGGCTGCCACTGTACAGTGCTGGGGAAACACTTGTTTGGGCTTCTTGGGAGGGGTTCTTGGAGAGATTGACATTTAGCACCTAGAACCCAGAACAGGGAACTCAAGACAAGAAGCTGGTGTTTGACTTTGGCCAAACCCTAAACCCAGGCCAGTCCCATTTCAGCCCTTTCAGGTACTGATTCTGACCCCTGGTGATGGGCCTAAAATGTGGAAACACCTGTACAGCTACATGTAGGTGTGGAATACAAAGGCAGTGCTTTGGAGTATCACAGACTTGATTTCTGGTTCTGACGTTTGCTGAGTGGGTTAACTGCTTGGAGCTTCAGTTTCTTACTTATGAAACTGGTAAACGTTCACTCTGTTGAAGAAATTAAATAATAGGCTCTGGCTGGGTAGTTCAGTTGGTTACACTGACATCCCCAATTTGTCAAGGTTGTGGGTTCGATCCCCCCTTGCAGGACACATGCAAGAATCAACCAATGAATGCATAAACTAGTAGAACAACAAATGGATGTTTCTTTCTCTCTCTCTCTAAAAATCCGTAAATAAAAATTTAAAAAGTAATTTAGATAATAGACATTGAAGCTGGAAACTGTCAAACCCTGCCCAGACTCATTACTTGGAGACTTCCTTAGGAAGAGGACTGGTAAGAGGACTGGTAACCCTTTTACGTTCTTTTCTTCAGCCTAACTCTATCCTATCCTTCCTCTGCCTGCAGCACCCTCATCACATGTGTGGACTCCGGGATTCTCCGAGTCTGGGGTGATAATGACAAGGAGATATCTTCCGACCCAGTGAGGCTCCCCTACCCTGATCCTGGTGGCTGTGGGAAGGCGGGAGGGAGCCAGGGGAAGATGTGAATGAGGGCATTGGGCAAGGAGGGTTAGGGGCTGTGAAACTGATGCTCATTTCCCATCTCATCTTGTTCCTTCCAGCTCCTGGAACTAAGGGTGGGCCCTGGGGTGTGTAGGATGCGCCAGGACCCAGTGCATCCCCACGTAGTTGCCACAGGTGGGAAGGAGAATGCATTAAAAGTGTGGGACCTGCAGGGGTCTGAGGAGCCTGTGTTCAGAGCCAAGAACGTGAGTGACGGGTAGGGAGGGGCTGGGGCTGGGGTCCAGGGAGGTGGGGTCACTGACCATGAGTCAGAGACCAGGTGGGCTTTGGGGGTTAATGACTGAGGTCTGAAGGAAGGGGCACCCTGAGCTGCCACAGCCCTGTTTGCTATCTACCCACCCCACCAGGTACGGAATGACTGGCTTGACCTGCGAGTTCCCATCTGGGACCAGGACATACAGTTCCTCCCCGAGTCACAGAAGCTTGTTACCTGTACAGGGTACCACCAGGTGAGACATCACCCCACCCCTACCTCCTACTGGGCTTTAGCAGCCTCCTAGGGAAACAGCTTCCCTGTGTAGGCTTGGTCCCATCCTTTGTCACAGGGCCAGGGCCTCTCTCACCGAACTCTCAGAGGAGGGAGTACTCCCCCAACTGTGCCTGCCCTGTAACCGTCTTTTACCACATTCCAGGGTGGAGTTTGGTGGACCGTGACTTCCTTTCTCTCCCAACTAGGAGAGGAGAGAAGGGAGTATTGCTTTCATGGTAGAGTCACAGGGAGCAAGTGTCGTGAGAGGACACAGGGCTCCGTGTCCGGAGAACAGGGTTTCCGGTCCTCATGTAGCCTCTGACTTGCTCCAGGACCCAGGCTTGACTCCCCTCTGGCCTCGGCTCCTCAGCTTTGCAGAAAGGGCCCAGCTGGGGAGCCCAGGCAGGACTGGGTCACTGTATTTGCTGTTTCCTTTGCTCTGCTTGAAGCACACATGAGGGCTTACCCTCTCCTCCTTTGTTCAGGCTAAACCTCTGTGCTTAAAGTTCAGCACCCTCGACAGTGGGGCTGACTTGCTCTTCCATCCCAAGATGGGAGTATGGGGGTACAGAATGGTCACATACGCAGGCCACAGGAATGATGCCACTTCTTAACCTGGGGAGCTGCTCCCCTCAGCCCTGTCCATATATGCTCCTAAGAAGCTCTCCCCCAACCCCCAACACTCAAGAGAAGAGGGGTGCATTTCAAATGAGAAAGTTTCTCCTAAGAGGGGGTCATAAACAGGAAAGCAGTACACAAAGGAGGGGGTGAAATGTGGGGAAGCCACAGTGGGGAGCTTTGTGGGGTGAGAGTACCCTTGTGATTCCTCAGTCTTTCTCCAGGTCCGTATTTATGATCCAGCCTCCCCCCAGCGCCGGCCGGTCCTAGAGGCCACCTATGGGGAGTACCCACTGACGGCTATGACTCTCACTCCTGGGAGCAAGTGAGTGTTTACGGGGCAGAGTGGGGTCAGGAAGGACTGACTCTGGGAGGCTTTTGCTGACCTCACCTGCCTCTGGTCTCCTCCTCAGTTCAGTGATTGTGGGGAACACTCATGGGCAGCTGGCAGAAATTGACCTTCGGCAAGGTAGTGGACTGGGGAGCCCTGGGGGAGGGAGAGGGCAGGGTTCCCTCTGAGGCAGTAGTGGGGTGGTGGGCCCCTCATTTAGGTGTCAGATTGTTGGGGTTCAGAGTGTGGATTCAAAAGCTGTATGACCTTGGGCAAATGACTTTAACTCCCTGTGCCTTAGTTCCTTCACCCGTGAAATGGACATGTAATGGTAACTCCTATCTCAGCGTTATGTTGAGGATGAAGTAGTGAAATGTTGTGATTTGAACAGTAAACACACAGTACTGGCTGTTGGCTGGCCAGCTGGCGCTGATGCCTGCCCCCTTCTCCAGGGCGCCTACTGGGCTGTCTGAAGGGGCTGGCAGGCAGTGTCCGAGGGTTGCAGTGCCACCCTTCAAAGCCGCTACTAGCCTCCTGTGGTTTGGACAGAATCTTGAGGGTACACAGGATCCAGAATCCACGAGGCCTGGAGCACAAGGTGAGAGCCTGCTGCCTCCTGCGCCCCCCATTCCTGTTTCTGTGTATTTCAGCATGTTTGGCTCCTTAAGGCCCCTCATCTCTTACAGGTTTATCTCAAGTCTCAACTGAACTGCCTTCTCTTGTCAAGCAGGGATAACTGGGAGGTAAGCAGTTGGGTCTGGGAAGGTGGGAACCAAGGGCGTGAGATGCGAGGATTTATTTTCCTGTGGGGAGAAAAAGGAAGCAGCTGGAACGCAGACCTGGAACTCTCTTTCTCTCTGCCACATCACTTAATTTTCCTGAGGGGTGTTATTAGTTATAGTCCTGCCAGGCTCACTGCCATGGGTGACACAGGAACATGGATGGGGATTGTTTCCCAGAGCAGGTGATAAGAGTGGTGGTACTTGAAAGATGATTTTCTAGGTGAAGCCTCCTTCCCTGTGGGTCTGTTACTCTGTCCCTGACTCCTCAGCTTTTCTCAACTCACCAGGATGAACCGCAAGAGCCTCAGGAGCCCAGTAAGTTATCCCCCGAAGACACAGAGGCAGATGAACTTTGGGCTTCTTTGGAAGCAGCTGCCAAGCGGAAGCTCCCTGATTTGGAGCAGACCCCAGGGGCTTTCCAAACCAGACGGAAAAAGAAGAAGCGGCCTGGCTCCACCAGCTCCTGAAAAGCCTGAGCTCATTTTGTAAATAAATGGCTGAACACCCATCATGATCCTGAGCCTTTTGTGATGAGAGAAAGGGGTGGCTGCTCTCTGAGCTGGGGCGGCGGGATATCTGACGTCACAAAAGCCTGGTGGGAGCCAGGTGGACTGGAGTGGGTGGCACGGAGTGCTGGGCTGCGTGGGCCATGGGCTGCTGCCAAGACAAGGACTTTAACACCGGTGCGCGGGCCCAGGAGGGCGAATCGGAGGAAGTTGGGGAAGGTGGGAATTCAGATACACCTGGGGTGCCCGGGGAAGGTGGGAAAAAAGATACACCGGGGGTCCCCGGGAATGGGAAAGGGGGCAGGCCCAGGAGGCTGGGTGGGGGAGGGGAGAGCGGCGCTCAGCGGCCTCGTCACCCTCGCAGACACCGATGTGAATTCGCCGGACCAACGCCAACCCAAGTCTAACGAAAGCCTTTTGATCACCGTGCTGTGGCGACGGCTATCCCTGTTCAGCCGTCGGGGCTCGCGGTCAAAGAGGCAATCAGTCCAGAGTCAAAAGCATGGGAGCAGCCCGGAGGGGATCCTGGAGGAGCCGGAGAAGGGGTGATTCCAGCCCTGCTCTCAGTCCTCCCTAGCCTCCAGAGAATAAAGTTTCTAACGTGTACCTGCCAGGGCGTTTGTGCGTCTTGCCACTCTGCCCGCACTGGGTGCTAGCCCCAGCTGGGCGTCGGTCTCTTTAAGGCTCCTCCCCTGAGGCTGGTCCAGCCGGGTGGGCCAGGGCTCTATTCCTACCGGGCGGGATCACGGCTCCGGTCTAGCCAATGGAAGGGCGGAGTCGTACTTGTATTTGGGTGTGGGGCGTGTCTTGCCGGTTGCCGGGCTCGAAAAGGCGTGGCACCGTCCTCCAGTCACGGGGGGTGGGGTTACGTGTAGGTGACGTGGCGGCCTCTAGTTTTCGGTCGAGTTTCCGAGGCTTCCACGCCAGGGGGAGAGGCGGTGACGACCCGGGAGATTGTGGCAGCGGCGGCGGCAGGCGGCAGGCGGCGGAGGAGGTAGGGCTTACTCTAAGAGTGGTCTGGCAGCTGTGTCAGCTCGGGGCAGCGGCTTTTCGGCCGCGGCCACGGGAAGGGGGAAGGGAACCAGAGGCGAGCGAACAAGTCCTGCCGCCCGGCTCGCGGTGAGCGAATACCTCGGTGTCCAATCAGGGAAGCCTCTATTGAGAAAGACGTCGGCCTTAGCTAATCAGTAGTTGCAGTCCCGTAGGAGGTGGGGCTTGAGGGGGTGGGACTTCCTGTTTCAAATAAACACCCAGAGATTTTTTTCCCCCCTCCTCCCACCGAAGTGTGTACCCCCTCAGAAGGTCCGTTACCATTTATTTCTCCCTGAGGAGTCCAAGGAACCGGTGGGTCCAAGAGGGCCTAGTTACGGCCTGGGGCAGTTGCACAGGCAGGGCTGGAGCCTCGGGACCACGGAACCGGCCTTTGGCCCTGCCTCTGCTTCATGGCCCCCGACCCTCTCTCTGGCTGCCCGAGCCAAGTTGGAAGAAGAGTGAGGAGGGGAATGGCTTAGGCCGGAAAGGACGTAGGGCCTTGCTTGTTGCCGTCTGGCCTCAGGATCTGTGGGTGGCTTTGGGGCTCAAGAATTTGCTGGTTGGGGGAAATTTGTGGGGAAGAGGCCAGGGGAATGACACTCTCCCCTCCACATCAGTCCGAGGTTATGCGTCTCAATGATCCCGCGGAAACGCTACGGGTCTAAGAACACGGATCAGGGTGTCTACCTGGGTCTCTCAAAGACACAAGTCCTGTCCCCTGCAACTGCTGGCAGTAGCAGCAGCGACATCGCCCCTCTGCCCACCCCAGTGGCCCTGGTCCCTTCCCCTCCCGACACCATGTCCTGCCGGGATCGGACCCAGGAGTTCCTGTCTGCCTGCAAATCCCTGCAGAGCCGTCAGGTAAGGACCAGGAGTGGGAAGGCAGGGGTGAGCTTTACTTAGATCTGGGAGAGGCTGTGTGTGTCCCAGCACTGTTGATTGAAGTCATTCTTGCGAGAAGCTGATAGAGAACTGATCAGGCTTGGAGGGCGCGGTAGAATCTAAGAGGTGGGCTAGCTAACCATCTAGAGGCAAAGGTACTCTTTGTGTGAAGAATTCCCTAGAAGGTAGGGCTGTTGTTCCTGAAGGAATATCTCAGGATGAGAGGTGGCTGCGATATATTTGGCTTGGATAAGGAACAGGTCCTAGAAAAAGCCATTAGCCTAGAGAAAGCACTTTGAATTTTAGTTCCGGGATACTTCTACCCCAAGTTTGCTGTGCAACCGCAGGGAAGTTAGTTGGGCCTCAGTTTTTGTATTTGTACAGTAAAGGAAGTTTTCTACTGTAGATAGATTTGCAATCTTTTTATTTTTTTAAAGACTTTATTTTTTCATTTTTAGAGAGGGAGAGAAACGTTGATGTGTGAGAGAAACATCAATCAGTTGCTTCTCACACACCCGCAAACTGGGGACCCAGCCGCAACCCGGAGAATGTGCCCTGACTGGATGTTGAGCCCAGGGCCTTTTGGCTCACAGGCCACTGAGCCACACCAGCCAGGGCTATAATCTTTATCAAAATTGGAATGCTTTTTGAAAAATGGCATTTCCTTGTCTTGATCCAGATCTTCTGAATCTAAGTAGGACCTGAGTGACTGTAATTTTGAATATTTTTGCTGCTCAGCTTCTGTTAACCGCTCTTCCCTATGATCTGCAAGAGCTTTCCAGCTCTCTGTGGTTCCCTGAGTACAAGAACAGAACGATCATGTGAGCTACCGTTTATTTAGTGTTCACCGTGTACCAGCTTTCTGGCTAAAACACTCTCCAGTCCTTATTTTTAACCTTACACAACACCTCCAACAAAGGAGGTGTCGTGGAGGAGGTGTGTGGATTGTCTTCATTTTGTAGAGGAGGAAATAGAGACTCCTCATACTTTAAGTAACTTGCCCCAAACTCCCCAGCTGGTAAGTGATAGAGTCAAGATTTGAACTCAGGTCTCCTTGTCTTCAAATTTGGGCTCTGAACCACTACGACTACTACTAAAATTAGACTGTCTGGTGGGGGACACCAGTACTACGACTACTACTAAAATCAGACTGTCTGGTGGAGGACACCAGTGGTACTGGAGAGTTTAGTGGACACCTGAGAACAGTGAGAGCTGGTAATGGCGCGGAGGGGATGAAAGTTTCACCTCTTGATGTTGCTTTTCAGAATGGAATACAGACAAACAAAACAGCTCTGCGTGCTGTTCGGCAGCGCAGTGAGTTCACCCTCATGGCCAAGTGAGTTGAGAGGAGTTGCGTGGTGGGCTGATGCAGTGTCTGAGGAGAAGCGGGCTTGCCTGTGGTGACCTTGGCTGTGGGGGCTGGGACTTGTGCTGGAGCTACAGGTGGGAATAGGCCCTCTCCTGCCCTTTCCCACAGTGTTGTTACTGTTGCTTACTTGCAGGCGCATTGGGAAAGACCTCAGCAACACCTTTGCCAAGCTGGAGAAGCTGACAATCTGTGAGTGTTCTTGGGGTATTTCGGAGGTGGAGCAGTGAACCAGAGAGGGTGGCGGAATGGTCCTCCCTGATCCTTGTCATCAGCCTCACCCGCCATGACCTCTCATTTATCTCTGCAGTGGCAAAGCGGAAGTCCCTCTTCGATGATAAGGCGGTGGAGATCGAGGAGCTGACTTACATCATCAAGCAGGTGAGCGGCTAGCTGTCAGG